>VMBQ01002302.1:0-10574 GCA_007657795.1 Dreissena rostriformis
TAGTTGCACAAAGACACACAACAGACTATTACATAGAAATGTTTTGAATGTTAATGCTTAAGCATTTCAACCAGTACCACAAGAATATGTCTCAAAGACATATAGTGCTCATAATAGATCAAGTATTGCTCTGAGAACCATTCCGGTATTAGTGTCAGCAGGCAATCGTGAATTAGTCATCAATGCATTGTTAGATGAAGGGAGTACAACGTCTTATCTAAACGAAGATGTTGCATGTGAATTACAACTCCAATGTGAAAGAAAAACAATAGAAGTTAGTGCGATGAATGGAAAATCAGAAAGATTCAGCACTAGGAATGTCATATTCAAACTGCAGAGCTTAAATAGAGAATTTGAACTTGCAATGGAAGCACAAACAACAAGAAATGTAACTGGGAAACTTAAAACAGTGAATTGGCAAATAATGAAAGAGCACTGGCCACATCTTAAACACATACCATTCCCCAGTACTGGTAGAAAGAAGAAGATAGATTTACTAATAGGTCTTGACTATGCGCACCTTCGTAGATCACTTGAAGAGATAGTAGGTTGTGATGGTGAACCAGTGGCTAGATTGACACCACTTGGATGGACATGTGTTTGGCCAATAAAAAGAGAGAAGAATCATGATAGCACTAGCATGTTTGTGTTCCATGCTAATAATAAATTGGAGACTCCATTGAAACAGTTTTGGGAAGTTGAAAGTGAAACGGAGTGTTACCAAATGTCACTAGAAGACAAGAAAGTGAAGGTTCAAATAGAAAACAGTATTGAGCATAAAGACAATAGATACATAGTTCCATTGCCATGGAAATCAGATAAAGAGACATAACCTAACAACATACAGAAGTGCATTAAACAGGCTATATGGCACTGAGAAAGAAAAATGAAGAAATCTCCTAAATTGAAGAGGGAGTATAGTGATATCATAAGAAAATATGAAGAGAAAGGTTTTATTAAGAAGGTTGAAAGAAAAGACAATGAAAAAGGATGGTATTTGCCACATTTTGCAGTAGTGAGGCCAGTAACAGAAACCACAAAAGTTCGCATTGTATTTGATGCATCATCCAAATATGAAGGCACAAGTTTGAATGAGTACCTTAGTACAAGCCCCAAATTGCAAAGAGAACTGTTTGATGTGTTGCTAAGTTTCAGAAGAAATCAGATCGGAGTTGTTTGTGAAATAGCGGAGATGTATTTGAAAGTTGGCCTAGCAAGTGAGGATCAAAAATACCAAAGATTCCTATGGAGAGAATCACCAGAAAGCCCCATCAAAACATTTGAATTCACACGTTTAGTGTTCGAAGTTAACTTATCCCCATATCTAGCCCAGTATGTTTCTCAACATAATGCTGTGTTGCATGCTGACATATATCCGACGGCGGCTGAGACAATTATGAAGTCTACTTACATGGACGATAGCATGGATTCTACGAAAAACGTGACAGAGGGAATAAAACTATGTAGACAATTGAGAGAGCTGTGGCAGAAAGCTGACAGGCATGCCAGAAAGTGGATTTCAAATTCACTATAAGTGTAAGAAACAATACCAGAAGAAGATAGAGCAGCAGATATATATTTAGGATCAGGAAATCTGCCAACAACTAAAGCTCTTGGAATATCTCGGCAAGCAAAACATGATCAATTTATATTCAAAGTCGGTGATGAAATGACTATGCCAGATGAAATCACAACGAGAAAGGTCTTGAAGACTCTTTGTAGGATATTTGATGCTTTGGGTTTTTTAGCGCCATATGTATTGCGAGGGAAACAAATCATGCAAGAAATCTGGTTAAGTGAGGTTGACTGGGATGAAAACGTAAGAGAAGCAGAGAAGTTGAATTTTGAAAGGTGGTTCGAAGAGCTTAAACATTTAGATTTCACGTTGTCAAAAAAACGAAAATAATGAAACACGACTGAAGTCAATGTCAATTCATACCATTTGTAGATGCATCATCAATTGCATATGGAGCAGTAACATATTTGAGATGTGAGTATGAAAATGAAGATGTGACTGAAAAGGTCGTGTTGCTCCCACAGAATCTACTAGTATCCCAAGACTTGAACTACTCGCAGCAACACTTTGTTTAAAACTGGCATCAAGGATTTGCAAAACTCTTGAAATACAAATCAAACAAGAAACATTTTGGTCGGACAGCATGAATGTCATATATTGGATACGAAATACCAGCAGACAATTCAAAACATTTGTTGCAAACAAAATTGTTGAAATTCACATCGTAACAAATCCAAGTCAATGGAGATATGTTCCAACAAACGAAAACCCAGCAGACTATGTGTCAAGAGTTTTACCTGTTAACAGTCTCGCTAAAAGAAAGTGAAAACGAATGGCCAAAGAGCAAAATTGATGTGGGTAATGATAAAAAACTTGAAATGCGAAAAACAGCACAAACAAATTTGCGTACATTTTATGTGTCACAAGAAGAGTGGAGCCTTAGCCCGGAAAGGTATTCAAATTGGACAAAACTTGTTAGAATTCGAGCATGGGTCATTAGATTTGTTGAAAACTGCAAAATGAAGAAAGAAGATCGAGTCCGTGGGCCATTGAATGTAGTTGAAATTGAAGAAAGCAAGACTGAAATGATCAAAGAGACACAGAGAAAATATTTTTCAGAAGAGTATGATAAACTAAGTAAGAATAAAACAGTTGGAATTTCCAGCAAACTGATCAAACTGAATCCAAGATTAGACACGGTAGGGGTGTTGAGAAGTGACAGTAGACTAAAGTACTCTGAATTTATTCCATATGACACAAAATATCCTGTGCTTCTACCCAGAAAGAGTCAAGTTACAGAGTTAATTGTGAAAGATGCCCATGAAAAGAACAATCATGGCGGAACAAACCAAACACTCTCTGATCTGTTAGTGAAATACTGGATTGTAGCTGCTAGAGAACAAATAAGAGACTGGGAAAACAAGTGTTCTGAATGCAAACGAAGGAAAAGCCATCCAAAGGATCAAATCATGGCACCTCTTCTAAAAGTGAGAACAAGAGTAACCATGCGTGCATTTAGTAATGTCGCAGTAGACTTTGGTGGTCCTTACATTACTATCCAGGGAAGGGGAACCAGACAAGCAAAGAGATACCTCTGTCTATTTACATGCCTATCAACACGCGCAAGGCACATAGAAATAGCCTTAGGTCTCGACACAAACGCATTCTTGAATGCATTCTACAGAATGATGAATAGGAGAGGTTTACCGGTTTCAGTGTATTCTGACAATGGCAGTTACTTTGTCGGGGCAGATAAAGAACTAAGAGAACTAGTGCAGAATGTAGACAAAGACAAAATCAAAGAAAGTGCTGCTAACCGAGGAATACAGTGGTTTTTCAACCCTCCTGTGGCGCCGCACTGGGGTGGCGTACATAAAATAATGATTAAATCAGCAAAACGAGCAATATCAGCAATCTTTACCACAGCTGTTATATCAGATGAAGAGCTCATGACAGCTTGTACTGGAGCTGAAAGTTTGATTAATTCTCGTCCACTAACGTTCCAGTCTGCAAATGTTGATGATGGCACACCGCTTACTCAAAACCATTTCCTGTTTGGACAAGTTGGAGGTCAGTTTGCTCCAGACTCAGTTGACGACACAGATTATAGCCCAATTAAACGCTGGAGACGTATACAAGAACTCGTGAAACACTCCTGGAAACGTTAGCTGCGAGAGTTTCTGCCAATGCTTACTGGAAGAAAGAAGTGGTTTCAACAACACAGAGACTTTCGTATAGGAGACGTTGTTCTTGTTGTCGATCCTGAGCAGCATAGAGGTCGATGGCCGCTTGGTAGAATTAATATCGTGTGTCGCTTCATGTGTCGCGCAAAATATCGTGTACCGCTTCGTGTGTCGTGTGTCGCCCTTGATGCAAGAATAAGGTGATTACAGATGGCACTATCCGGATTCCGTATCTGCGTGATAATTAAACGTTCATCTTGTTAATTTATTTGAATGTGTGAGTTCTATACAGTTTCAACTGTTTTCAGTCGTACCGCGACAAATCACATATGCATTATCAATTGTCCTTAAATTCCAAATAGAACTATCTTGAAAGAAAGCCGCAACCTATATAGATCGCACGTTAGCTCGTAATAAGAGTTTTGCCATAATTATCGCTATTTTAAGAAAACGATATACGGAAATCATATAGTACAACGCATGCCACACACATTTGACAATCTCCTTCGAAGTACAGTGGAATCTCGACATGTTGAAGTTCATAAACCATACAACTTATTTCGAGATAAAAGATATTCGAGTAACTCGATTTATAAGATATACACTTCTGACTAGTTATAACAAGATACAGGTGAAAAACGATGCTGAAATCACTCTAGTAGGAGATTCCAACATTACTTTCAACCTGCATGTAGCTGTCTTAAAGTTTGTAAATGCATTCATGCGTTTCAATTAAGAAAAACCTTGTATCTCAAATTTGAGAAGGGAATGAACAGTTATTTTCGAAATTTCCTTAACTTCGATGTATCCGACTTCGGCATAGCGAGATTTAAGTGTACTCTACATGATGTGGAGACATATTGCGTGTAAATGACTTGTTTCAAGTATGAATTTTTTAAAAAGAAATCCATCCCATCCCATTTTATTTCAAAAAACGAATGAAAATCTTAAAACTGTTTTTGTGATCCAAATATCTGATAGTTCTATCGAATATAGTCAAGGAATAACGTCCACATCTCATCATGCCATTTTCCATTGTCTCAGCCGATGGCATGAGCATTATTTTATTTTCGTAGCCGTTGGCATGACCATCTTATAATTAGCCGCGGCCGATGTCGTGAGGCGTTTTTATAAACCCCACTCGAAATTAATAGTTGATAAAAATGTTGTGTGTTCATGTGGAAAGCTGTAATTTGGAATAACCGAAGACAAATGATTAAAGATTTCAATAAAATTTTGTTCATATTTATCTTTGGTCTAAATCCTGTGTAATTAGAGTTTGACTGAGAGAGTGGTGAATTTTGTTTGATTTTTGACCACATTCTAACGGATTTCTTGAAAANGGTCAAAAAATAGGTCACGGGGTCACTTAGTGCGTTTTAAACATTAAGCATGTTGTCCACTCTCTAATTCAAGTAGTCTTCATCCAATCTTCACCAAACTTGGTCAGAAGTTGTATGTAGATGATGTCTAGGTCAAGTTCAAAGGTGGGTCATGCCGGGTCAAAAACTAGTTCACGGGGTCACTTAGTGCGTTGTAAATATTAAGCATGTTGTCCGCTCTCTAATTCAAGTAATTTTCATCCGATCTTCACCAAACTTGGTCAGAAGTGGTATGAAGATGATGTCTAGGTCAAGTTCGAATATGGGTCATGCCGGGTCAAAAACTAGGTTATGGGGTCACTTAGTGCGTTTTGAACATTGAGCATGGTGTCCGCTGGTTTTTGTGAAGACAACATGCAATATATTCTGCGTTAATGCGGCATGTGGGGTATTCGTGACGTCTGTCACAAAGCTCTAGTTGGCTTTATAGAGAAAGGATATACGTGGAAATATTTTGATAGAAACAATAAAAAATAGTTGTTTAATGCTATATATGAAAAGTATTGTAGCGTGTAAAATATTTAAATAACTATGCAGTGTGAATAAAAGTATTATATAGTGAAAAGTGCGTAAGTGTGTGCATCTTATTTTCCTGGGGTGGATTGAATAGACCCTATAGAACACTGAGCATTATGCATTTTGACGGCGATACAGTATGATAATTAACTGCTAGAATATATTGCCTTATATCATATTACTCTCATGGAAGCGTACTAAGATACTGATTACTCCTTAAGAGCCGCGTCATGCAAACATGAGTCTTATGCCATATGCGTTTAAACAGCGATAGAGTATGATAATTAACTGAGAGTATATTGCCTTCGAGCATGAAACGCTCAAGGAAGCGTTCTTAGATACTCATTTCTCCTTATGAGCAGCGTCATGCAAAAATGGGCCTTATGCGTTTTGACGTCGATAGAGTATGATAATTAATTGCTAGAATATATTGCCTTAATGATTGTTACTCTCATGGAAGCGTACTAAGATACTTATTACTCCTTACGAGCCGCGTCATGCAAAAATGGGTATTATGTCATATTCGTTTTAACAGCAATTGAGTATAATAATTAACTGATAGAATATATTGCCTTAGTGCATGTTACTCTCATGGAAGCGTTTTAAGTTACTGATTACTCCTTATGAGCCACGTCATGCAAAAATGGGTCGAATGTCATATACGCTTTAACAGCGATAGAGTATGGTAACTAACTGATATACTATATTGCCTTAGTGCATGTTACTTACATTGAAGCGTTCTCAGATACCGATAACTCTTTACGAGCCATGTAATGTGAAAATGGGTCTTATGTTATATGCGACTAGCGTAACTCCAGAACAGCTTGCGCATGCGCGAAGTCTGGTCAGGAGATATCATGTCCGCTAATGCGAGCACGAAACCTTGTGTAAGTTTACACCGGTCAGCGAAGTTCCTAACCGGACTGCTACGTTGGCCGCATATGGCATAAGACAAATTTTCGATTGAAGGGTGTCTGATCATTTATTCATCAGTCTGCGTGACCAACTGGCTCAATGGCATACTAGCGGCATTAAGTCACAGTAACTCGAGACATTTTCTGTCAACCGTGCACGCTAGGACTATAAAGATCTTCCAAAAGATTTTTTCAGACAATTGTGAAAAATAGGACTTACATTGACACGTTTAGTTGTGAGAAAAATGCGATTTGCCTATATAATATCTGGATATGAATTACTTGGGGAACAGAAAAATATGAAATCCAAATTATATAAATGAATTGTTTACGTGATGTGTTTTTAAGCTTCACAGACAATGTGAAACACAAGACTGTGATAAGTAAAGTATAGGTAAATTTTGGGAACATAATTGTTTTGATATATAATATTATCTCGTGCATAACGTGTTCTTTGAAAGCCGTGTATTAAGACACCAGAAAGTGAATCATTGAAACAGAAGAGATTATGTCATTGATCTGTTTACGTTCCTGGAATTCTTGTAATTCCAGGCTGATTTGTGAGCGCTTCAGACAGTGTGATAAAATACACATCATTGAAATTAAATTTCTGAGTAGGTCGCTTTATTGCGCACGCGAGGCGCGGTATTATCGATGTCTTGGTTATCTTGTTTACTAATGGAAAGTCAATATGTTGGGTTTAACTTATGATTGTAATTACTTCAATACGCGTTTAACCACGCACATGCAATATCGTTGAATGGCATTCGTTAATAAAATAGTTCCATTACTGTTCTGTTCAACCTGTTCGACGTTTATGGAATGAACTGTATCAATCAATACACGCATAGAATGCAATCATAATATATTTAAGTAAGTGAATCAGCTGTACGGTTCACAAATAGGTATCTCAGTTTACGTGAATGTATCAAATAGCAAACAACGTAAACATGGCGTACTAAAAGCTTCATTTGTTCAGCGATGTAATTATAAACAAAAACAGAGGTTGAGATACGGAAGCAATTCCGTAAATATTATCGACAAACTCATTTGTGTCAGCAGACTTGGCAACATAATTATACCACCCTTTTTGACACTTTTGTCGTAGTGTTACCTACCTGCCAATAATCAACCCTATAGAGAAAAGGTACCTATATTGGTTGTTTAATCAAATGATATAAATAAACCGGAAAGAAACAAAAAAAGGTTTATGTCATTAAGAACATGACATGGATAATTGAATTAATACAATTGCTTGATTTGAGTTTAAGATAGAGCATTTATACTTGTTTTTTTAGTGTTTCGCAATCAACTCGGAGATGTCATAACGTACAGAACAATTGTTTACAAACTGCCAACAAGGGTAGCATATTGCAACGAACAAAATACGTAGTTTCGGATTTAAAAAGCGGACCACAGGTCAACATGGTATAAAGTGCATGAGATGCACAGCTGTCATCGCTAAGGAAACATACGCTTACTCATGTTCGAATTTGAAAAAAAACATTGCTTAGTGTAAACATCCGCCGTTCATTCAAATTAAATGTTTTCGCGAAGATTACATCATAAACGGTGGCATGGAAAAAAGTACAAAATACCCAAGTTTTGGTGAATATTGAAATTATATGCTTATTTTTACCACGTTTTCCTATTTTTTGGAAGATCATCTATTTAATAAAGTAAGACATCGGTTACAGGAACAGTTTAACTAACTTAGTGCGTTTATTGGTAGAATTCACCAAAATAGTGTCGCACTGGTTACACTATATTTACCCTGACATGACGAACATGATTACGGCGTTGGATAAAGGCGCTATGGATCTATGTTTCACAGAAATAAAATCAAACTTCAAAAGAACAAAAACCAGAAGCAAACAACCGTAGAGTTTTCATGATATGAATTTTTTTTCTGTATATGCTATATTTTGCCTGCTGAGTCCAATAAAAGCTACTGATTTACCGATATGTTTAATAAACGCTTAACTTGTGCGATGAAACTTGAATCACGCGCCATACTTGCATTCGTCTCGAATGCAGCGAAGAGAAACAAATTACATGTAATGTTTATCACTTTTGTTTATACGCACATTTATCTTAAACATTGCAGATAAATGATCATAAGAACATGCATTTATCAACCCTTTTGTTGAAAAACAAACATTTAACCATTATGAAGTAAATAATTGAAAATATACGTTACTAATATTACGTTGAACGACACAATGATAAAATCAGATAAAGCTACATTTGCCAGTGCATAAAGTAAATATTAATTAGGGAAACGTGCATATCAATTAAAAAGCGCACATTATTTATTATTTGTATATTTGTTTATTTTATCGTTAATGACGAGTTAATGTTACGGAATGATCATAAACAAATGCAGCATTCAAACGCAGCGTTTTTACAATACGCCTAGTAATCTTTTTTAGTCGTGGCATTGTTTGATGGTACACTCTTTTAGCTGTCTTTTTTTCAAATGTGCAAACATCATCATCATTATCAGCGCAATGAAAAAAGCTGAATAGCAGCAACAGCAGCAGCAACAGAAACATCATTATCATCACCTCGTTTCTATCACTTTAATCATCCTTATAATCGTCATTATAATCATTCCCCGTTTCAGTTTCAAATCTAATACACACTACAAGCTACAGTTCGTTAATTTTACTGGATTTAATAATTTATAAATTTTGCTTCTAAAGAAATACACAAATTTTACCCGCCTTTCACACTTTTTAACTTTTTTTCATTTAACGTGGATAACGTTAAAAATATCATACGTATTAGCTATTATGTATTCACCGGCTGACTGTGGAATGTATACATTCCAATGACTTCATTATTTATACAGACAGCGATCTACATGTATGTTTTTTTTATCATTTGTAAATGCCTACCAGAGCCTTATTTAATATTTAAAGCGCCGCTGTTAATGAGGTAAAAATGACTAATAAGAGGTCTGCGTCATCCGTATTTTTACTGACGAGTTTCACATTTTCTAGGGGAATTCTTGCCGATTTCACAGATTTACAATGAATAAAACAGACAGCACCGTGCATTATACCGACTCAGAAATTAAGTAATTGTACATTCCGCGCATTTTTGGAATTCTTGTAATTCCATTCTCATGTCTTATAGATACACTCATTATGTCCATTGCTTGATTAACAATCTTAACTGCGGCGTTAAGTGGTGATATAGATCCACATAAAGGCATTCCATATCGATCCAACACCGTAAATAATCACCCACAAAACACAAGTCACGCGTTACGAGGGGCGTATGCCGGCTGCAAAAAAAAACCCAGATGCAACAGATGGTGATATTGACAAACCTTAAAGGGTAGATCACATTACCAGTGTGTACGTTGTTAATGTTTTACTTGAAGAGATCATGTCCCATTTTTATAGAGTCATGAAGGATCATTCTTTTCGTCAATCATATTGTTCACAATAATACGCGTGTCATGTTTGGCTGTCTTGCATGGCACCGTGGTTTGTTAGAGTCTGCCATGCTACCTGGAACCTCATGACTCGGGGTTTCTGTCAGGGTAACCTTACCCTTAGCTCATGGTCAAAATACTATCAATGTGAGCACTGAGAGCGAGTATTTCCCCTCGATGGAAAATGTATGGCAGGAACCTGTGAGCCTGCGAACTGCACAGGCTAGTTTGGGACGACCCATTTCGCACATGCGTTAAGCCATGTTTTCCCAGAACGAGGCTCTTATGAAAAAGATAAAGTGACCAACCCCTTTAATGAGAAGATGTTGTCATATGAAACAAAAGTGATACGTAAATATATCGAATGCATAGACCATTAATAAGCATGCTTAATGATATTTCTGTTTCTTGTGTTGTTCTCAACAGCAGCTCAATGTAAATATTTTCCGGAGAATTAATGCTGCGTGTAACGACATATATTGCATATCAATAGACATATTGTTTTGTACATTATCTTTAAGTTCTAGTGCACTTTAAGAAATTATGGCTGTACTGGAGTGATATGTTAAAACATCGTTTGATGCGCGATGAAATTACATCATTGATCATTAACATCAT
>VMBQ01002302.1:11120-69247 GCA_007657795.1 Dreissena rostriformis
AAGAAGAAGAAGAAGAAGAAGAAGAAGAAGAAGAAGAAGAAGAAGAAGAAGAAGAAGAAGAAGAAGAAGAAGAAGAAGAAGAAGAAGAAGAAGAAGAAGAAGAAGAAGAAGAAGAAGAAGAAGAAGAAGAAGAAGAAGAAGAAGAAGAAGAAGAAGAAGAAGAAGAAGAAGAAGAAGAAGAAGAAGAAGAAGAAGAAGAAGAAGAAGAACAAAAGAAGAGAAGGAGCAGACGAACGGCTTATTCTCAACAGCTATATACGTTTTTTGTGTTCTCTGACTTGAATCAAACATTTAGAATCAAATATTGCGGTTGGCGCATCGACGTTGAAAATAATTATTTGTAACCGTCGATGAAGATTGATGCAAATGTACACATGTTTGGCCCATAAATTGACGCTAATTATTGATTAAGCTCGTTTGTTAAACATTAAATGAACAACTAGCCTTTATGTTTGATCTGTCAGCGCACACGACACAGTCCGACTAGTGATTATTTTCAGCGTTAATGAAAAGGAGGATAAAATTCACGCGGGATGTTTTTGGATTTACTAGTATCTGATTTATGAATGTAATCACAATATTTGCAATTCTAATTTGCATTTCAAAATTAGTTGCTTTCGTTTAGTTATTTTAATAACACGGACACTGATGGTTTGAAAGATACGTTTTAAAAGGACGGTGTACTTAAAGAGAATTGTTTTTAATTATTCTAATGAAAGTGATGAAAACGATTCGCATGACAGTTATCTTGAGTAATGCATCCTTTGAATACGGTGCATTAGAAGGGTCGTCGGCAGTATACAAATACTAATAATTAAACACTAAGAAAGAAAAAAAGAAATGAACTATAATTCTATTGAATATAAGACTTTATATTATTCTCTATGTAAAACCCGAACATGTGCTGTTCTAAATAGCTCTATAAAGGTATTCAGAACCATACGTAGAATTCGTGCTCACGTTATTTGTGTCAGTTTTAATGAACCTTTCGTTGATTATATAATTGTATGTGTTTAGAGACTCCGGAATACTCAACTATGCACCTTAAATTATAATAGGTGCGGGACACAGATGGCTAAATGCTGGCTGGAAGCGATCCCATTCAAAAGAGTTATTTACAGTTCTCATAATTATTTCAATGTGATATGTAACGACGTCACGCCCATCTGCCGTATACTATTAAAATTTATCATCGCATGAATTACATGTGAAATTTACAATACCGTATAAATATCGACATTGGATTCGTACTAGACTCGAAAACTTTGGCGATAGCTCGAAGGCCTGACGATGCTCTATACTTATGTTTGTCTTCTGCATTGGTTGATTTTTTCGCCTCTAAAACAGACATTTAAGTAAGATAACGACTGTCAGTTAACATTAAACATTTTATTCGTGCAAGCCGTGCTAAACGATTGGATAGTATCCAGTGTACACATACTTAAAGCACTAACTGCATTTTAGATATGGTGGTAGAAAGAGGCAACATGACTCGATCACGCACAAGTTTAGGGGCCTGGTTAGAACTCGAACTCACGAAATCCGAATTGATAGTCAAGCGTTCTACCAACTGTGCTTTAGCCAGGCCAGATGTATTTTGTTTTCATACGTTGAATAAATCCGCCGGCTCAAGACTATTTTGATACATATAATTGTTCAAACTCCCGCAGATACGTTGCCGTTATTCCCTATATCTATTTTCACACAGTATTTACCGACATGCACCTGGCGCGAACACGTTAAGGGCTATCTGCCAAACCTCTTCATTCTTATTTACGCAACATTAGAAGACTTTTGGTGTTGCATCAATTCGCAGACATGTCATATTCACCAACCAATTTTTCCCAGGAATCTTTTTTTACGTGCGCCATAAGTATTTGTTTGTGATGATTGTAATGAATGAGTTGTTTTAAAGTGGTCTTCTTCTTTGTATTGTTGTTGCAGTAGTTGTATTTGTGGTGGTGATGGTGGTGGTGGTAGTTGAGATGTGAAAGTTGTATTATTGTAAGTAGTTCTTGTGTTACTATTGTTCTTGTACAGCGGTGTAGATGGTATTTGTTAGTTGGAAGTTCTGGTTTTGGTGTTTTGTTGTTTTGAAGATATAGTTTGGAAGATATAGTTCGAGATATTCAACAGAGAAAACAGCAAAGGCTACAGTGACATTCCCCATTGATGCAAACCAACTGCGTTATTCAAATAATCTGGAAGTTAGAACATGATTTTAGAAATAGATGGATATGTTTATTGATATAAAATATGGCGTTTGTTGCTTTTAGAGTGCTGGTTTCAGAAATGTCCTGATTGTATTAAATGATAATTGGAACATTTCTTTGCCCTTTTTCCAATTTTAGCGTATAATAGATGACGAATTAAAAGTTTGCATATGGCTTTACAATAATACATTCGTTTTCAGCACGGAACAAATGCACACATATTTGAAACCAAACCGTCTCAATGTATTCTGTATTATGTAATAACGACCTGTTCTTTTTGATGTTTCTTCAGACGTGTATATACATTATACATCAGAAGCGCGTTGCATTTTCATGATATTTCATGCTATATCAACACAAAAAGAATAAAGAAGATATTACGACGTGCGTCTGGAAATGCTATTTGCGCCGGATTCTTAGTGCGTCTGCACGTGGAAACTGTCTACAAAATGAATGACACAATAACACGGTTGTGTGATAGTATGTTCTCATCAAATAAGAGATCAAATTAAACACATGTTGCAAATGATGTTTTTTTTTTTTATATATATATTGCCGAATGAATCTTCGTATATTTCTTCGTTTTTTTATGTAGCCCCAATAGACATGCCAAACATTGGGGATGCCATTTCAACCAATCATATATAGACCAAACGATGTTTGGATATCAACCCATATAAAAGAAGTTCAAAGAATAAGGGGATTTTTTCATTTTACTTGCATATATTCCTTATATTCATTGATATCTATATATAATTTAAACTATATATTTTTTTCTATGCATCATGCACTCAACGATTGATGCAAACTGACAGTAACTCTGTTGTAAGGACTTCCAATTTTGCGATAATTTGTAGCTACAAAACCGATCGCAATAATACCTCTGTGACCACCTTACTTCCACCTTACTAAACTGCAAATGCGTCGCGAATAAACTATGCTTTTCTCTCTCTCAACATCGATCTCGACAAACGTTTTTCCTACGTGAATGAACACAAAAGAGCGGATACAATACGCCGATTAAAACAATAGCATGACAAGTTTACAAACACCAGCCCACCATCTGCCATTTGTCGCCTAGATTACTAAGTTCCGCCTTTCGCAAAGACACCGATACATCTCAGGTCGTTCATTTGAAGTTCTTCGGACGTTCACTCGGGTTTCTCGTGCTAGCGCCTGCACGTGAAACGTGAAACACGTGCACGTGCGGAAGACACAATTATCATTTATCGTTAATTAAATTGTAAGATGATCCCATAATTTTCACGATGTCCATCCATTACCTGCTAATTTAGAGGGTAGTGTTGCGTATACATGGGCTATACTATTTTTATTTAATTATGTAAGGTTTTTCGCATTAAGAGACCCTCGATTAGGCTTTAAAAATTGAATGTATGTTTTGGAGTCCCCATGATTTTTCGAAACCTACCATTAAGACATGAAACGTGACTGTATTTCGAAGTTTATATGGTCCTTATGGTCCTTGAGGCTGCATCATTGAACAACCGGTGTGTTTCAAGCACTCATACTTGATTTACGTACTAAACCCTCGAAAAATGGGACTTATTTTGAATTATTGCAACAATTTTCAGCTATTTTGGTTTTTGGTGAAAGATATTCGATTTGTGGGAGGTCTTGTGCTGTAGAGGAAAACGGAGTACCCGGAGGCAACACCAATCTAGCTCTCCTGCGCCGGGAGCGGGGAATGAACCTACCGGTAGTCGCCTAAGTGTGAAGCCGTCGTACTAACGACTGCGCTAACCGACTGCCCAGTTAGACAGTCGGTCGCAATAATTACATTTTTTTTCATGGTAATGGTACAAGTTAACGTAAATGTTAAATTGCAAAATTGTCACTTCAAATCTTCATATATGGTGCTTACTTGTTTATTATTCAGTTCCCTACTAACCTAATCGTATGTTTTTTATGTTCTCGTTCAGGGATCCAAAAATTTATCTCCTACGCTATTCATAGATTCGTTTTTGCCTTTTTGACAATTGTCGGGTGTCGTAAAACTTTAGTCTTAAAATGAGGACTGCCTCACGCCATTTTGTTTGCATAACGGCATTAGGATTCCAGGTACACTTCCGCTTTTCATCGGATCTTCGAAATCGAGAGGATTATGCGCATTGGCCAATACATAACAAATGACATTTTTAAAGGTTGTTTTACTTAAATTAATGCCATAATTATTGCAGTTTCCGCTGTATGAAGTAAGCTAATGCGAAGTGGATTGTCACCGGAATTGTACAAGATTCGTAATTCTATTTTCTGGGAAACATATTAACGCAATAAAAGCGCAGAGAGTCAATTCAATGAAAGAGCGCGTAACAGTCCGTATTTGATACGGTTTTATTAATATTTACTGTCCGCGATGTTTCGGCGCTTTTTGACAGAAGTCTGATTTCAAATCCGAAAGCCGTAAAACAAACCCGTTTTGATGGTGTGGATTTCGCTATTGTGTCATTTCCGAGACGAAATTGTCCCCTTTAATATTGTTTTATGATTTCCAAAATCAATCAAGAACGTTGAATCGGGAAATGTGGCGTAAAATAATGGTGACAGATTTTCCGCTCGTGCAGTAATTTATGAAAATGCAAGTATTTCCGTTGTGCCGCCATTTATCCGCATTAGTGATACTTAATAACGGTCGAAATGACAATAACGACGTACTCTGGAAAATTACGGTTCAATTATGAATTTCCATATCTCCTTGTCTTGTTATTCTTGTGATATTTGTTGCGTAATTGCTGTTTCCCGAGAAACGCCTTATTGACCACGTTTACGGAGTACTAAAACACTATTATTGCGTCTTCAGTATTTTTCTTCATTTAAGCCTGGGAAAATCTTCGCGGACTTACACAATACGCAAATGATACAGCTCCAAAATGTTGACTCAGTCTTTAAAAGAAATGTACAGTTTGTCTGCATACAAAATAAATACAGCGCTGTCCTAGAGCATTTTGATGCCAACCCAGTTTTTGGTCTCCAACACCAAAAGCGATCGTTGTTTTAGCACACCCAAGTGCGTTGCAAGTGTACATAATTATAATTTGTGAATCTGAACACACTTTATTAATTGTCCTTCATACCTAATTATAACAGGTTTGATTTAAAATTCGTCATTATTACCATCATTTACCATGATCAGTGATAATTATGTTGTTGCTGCTGCTGCTGCTGCTCTGCTGCTGCTGCTGCTGATGATGATGATCATGATGATGATGATGATGATGAAGTGGGAAAACGGGCGTAATTACACAACAAACCCTACAAACCATTACGCCATGAATAAACCAGCCACATGTTACATTATATTGCATTCGACAAATAGTACGTTAAGCTATTTTCTAAGGTTATCCGCGTGGACAGACAAAAATTTATTCACATCATGTGTTTCTGGAACAACATCGCACATTCTGCCTCATAATTAAATATTTTGATGTATCATTTTCACTGAAAGCCCGAACATGAAACGCGTAAAAAATGATGCTCTTAAGATGCCCATTTATTTAACTGACCCCTCAATCCATCATGTAGTTAGCAGCCAGGTACAAATAGGCAGCAGGAACTCATGTCGACCAATTTCGCAAACGCGTAATTGATTATTTCTTTGATGTTGTTGTTTGTTGACCAAGAATGAAGTCGAATACCTGTGGATAGAATTGTCGCTCATGACGCATGTTCGGAGGTAATACGCCATGTTCGGCTATTCGCGGTTTTGATAATATACAATTATGCGTATTAATAAACACATATGTGTTAGTCGGTTACTTATTTCTTTCACAACAAAGCCGCGTTCCCACGTTATTTTTATATTAGCATACATATCTGAGATACTGTAAATACATCAAACAGATAAACGTGCCTACCTGCAAACGCAGTTTGTCAGAAATATAAGAACATCGCAAAACAACAATCTAGAAATGAATCAGACTTCCTGTTGTTTTATTGGAGACGATGGTTATAAACGTTTTTGAATTGTGTATATATATAAATAAATATATATATATGTATATATATATATAATAATAATAATAATAATAATAATAATAATAATAATAATTATATATATATAAGACGTCGCGTCAGATGTTGGCGTACAACGCTATTTTTGGCATTTTCCCGGCTAAATCAGTCTGCTGAAATCATTCAAGGAAACACAATCTCATCATACTGATATCAAAATAAAGTATATAATGTCTTTTTTTCACAAATAATGTGTTGATGAATTTATATCGTACCAGACTGGCAATACATTTTTAATAATGAAGAACGCTGCGAAAACGTTGCGTAAGATGTAACAAAATGCTCCACAGCGGACCATAACCACTTTAGAAAAGTCAATTATATATCTGTTTTTCCGCCAATGTTGAGCACACATCGACGTGACGTTCAATGACCATTACGTCATAGTAAAGTTGTTTATGTCGGGTTATTTTGGATGAAACAGAAAATTAAATGAACTATCCTTTTTCAAGGTAAGATTTCATTGATATATTTTTTAGACTTTTTTACCAGCCCATATTTAATTGTGTTATACTTGTCTTTTGATTAAAAAAATTGTTTCCGCAAAAACGCTTTTTATTATAATTTTTGCTATTGATTTTTCTTTGTATTTTTAGAACGATATCGTTAACTTTATACGCATTTGATGTAATCTAGTGATGATGTCACACTGCGTAAAAAAGCGAAAATATGTTTGATGTGTATTATTAGAACAACGAATGCACAGAATATATGAAGCAAACAAATAAAAATTAACTCTCTGAAAAAAAAAACGCTTTTTCGTTTTCTTTAATTTGATGTATAATAACCTATGTGATGATTTCTTGTTACCGAACGGTTATCCTTTTCGTTGATCTAACGGAAATGTCACACCGTGATAATCGACACGTAGGATGACGTTACGTCTGAAAAAGACAATGTTCACTTCAATTTGGATAGAATTAAAGGCCCAGTCTCACTATGATGCCGGTGGAGCCCCGGTGCGTGATCCGGTACTACCGGGATGAACCGGCGCTCTACCGAGATGAACCGGGGCTCCACCGGGATGAGCCGGGGACGACCGGGAACAACCGGGGCTCCACTTGCAAAGTATTAAAATGTTTAATACATCCGGGATACTAACTTACTGGTGTTCGCACTACACAATACCTCCGGGATGAACCGGGAGTCATCGGGAAGGACCGGCAACGACCGGCTGCACCGGCAACAACCGGGACGGCACCGGGAACAACCGGGACGGCACCGTAGCTCCACCGGGGCCCATAGAGACCCCGGCAGAGCTACGGCATCGCCCCGGTTGTCGCCGTTGTTGCCCCGGTGAATGCCGGCAGATTCCCGGTATAGCTACGGTACATCGGTAAACCGGCGCTCTGCCGGAACGCCACCGGCACCGGGGCTCCGCCTGGGCATTACCGGCGACGACCGGGGTTAAACCGGGGCGTTGCCGTAGCTCTACCGGGGTCTGATGCCGGTATAGTCCCGGTGAGTGCCGTCGGAGTTACGGTATACTGGGGCTCTGCCGGGACGCTGCCAGCTTTCACCGGGGCTCCACCTGGGCATTACCGGCGACAACCGGGGCTATGCTGGGACTTCGCCGGGATAAACCATAGCTAGTCCGGGGTTGACTGGGACTCTGCCGGGTGGTTGACCGGCTTCAACCGGGGCGGCAACGGGAAATAGTGTGACCGCGTTAAAAAAAAAATCAACGAATCACCCCGGTTCTCGCCGGTCGACCGGCGTTAGCAAACCGGGATGGACCGGGGCTCTACCGGCAATAGTGAGACTTGGGCTTTATAGGGGATATCATGATTTATTAAGCCAGGACATTAAATTAGATGATGACTGGGGAAATCAGTTCAACAAAGGCGCGACTGTTGTAAAGGGCCCTCATTTTGAAAAGAAACGACATGCCCGTGGGACAAATCACAGTTACCGCCTTATAAAAAGAAAAAGAGCGATATTATACGCTGTTGCGGTTGTCTACGTTAATATCATAAACAGTGACGAAAGCGAGATCAGAATATCAGAATTGGAGCATATGGATATCATCCAGAATATAAACATTATACGTGGCATTTAATAAATGTTTGCACTGGTTTATATTGAGGAGTTGCCACATTTTACTTGTATGCGATTGTTGAAATCGGCGCAACATACAAATAAACAAGTACTTTAAGATAATGTTTTACGAAAACATAAAATGAGAGGACTGTTTACGGAAAACACAATGTATATAACCGCGCTAATTTTTGAAAAAACTACGAATAACGCTAAAATGCTATAAAACGACGTTTACGTTTGTTACGCTATTGTACGCCAAATATATATATACTCGTTGTTGTTCATGCTAATTTCTGCCAAAATTATTCTTCAATTGGTGTTAAATTCAAAATAATATACACCTATATATATATATATATATATGCACAGATGAATTAATTATTCGCTTTAACACCCTTTTAAAGCAGTTGAAACATAATGATGAAATATTTTTTCTTAACTTCCAGAAAAAAAAAAATGAATGAACTACAGCAAAATCATCGTTGCACGAGCTAGCGGCCATATTGGATGTTTTCATTTGCTGGAAATGATCGTCAGTCGACCAATCAGCATCGTTGTTACGACCCAGCAATGCTAAACAGCTCGTTTGATCGATACGATACAATATCATGTTATTGGGTATTCTTTTCATCCTACCCAGCGTCAATGTGCAACTAATTTTCCATAATTTACCGTAACTTACGGCCCATTACTGCATCTTTCCGGCCATATGTCGATTGGGTTGGGCATGTCAGTTTGAAAGATGGTTAACCATTCTCGAATTACCTCTTCTGATTTTGTTAGCATAGTCGACAGTCGGTCACTTTTAATCAAAATAATTCTCTGCAGCGCAGTTTCTTAGTACTGTTGTAAAAATATAATTTTTATTCCACATCTTGTCAGTTCTTAAGCAAAAACTGATTTTTTTTTTTTGCTTTAAATATGACTATGCTCTTACAGATCTAGATAGATTTTTATATTATGTAATTATTATGTTTTGGTTAAGAAATAATAAGTAATGCCAATATTTAAGTGGCATGAATTTTTAATCAGCATGAGCAAACAAAACAGATTTTCATGTAAATGTTATAAAAATGTCGGATTTATTTTATCATAACACATTAAAATGTTTCAATAGTTAAACAATTAATCTACAGTTCACTGTGTTATAAATCGGTCAACCATTGATCCCAAAAAAGCTGGTTTTCATATGGTGTTCATGTCACATATGCGAACGCTATCAATTAAAATCAAGAGAAATCCACGTGTCATAGGGTAAAATTAGTTCAGTAGATATTTAACAATTCAGTGATTCCATTATCATTGTTCTTATGTCTGGGAAGATTTTATGACATTTCCCAGGTTTGAAAATCTCTTGAAAACAATAAATGCACTCAGCGAGAATTATTTTTACCGTAAGTCTTATAGACAACTTCGACTTTGATAATATTATGAGACAGTTTTTTGTCCTACATCGATGAATCTTGTATTGAGCTCAGATGTGGTTACGCTCATTGCACAATAACTTAAAACCATTGCAGTTAATTATTTCTCGCAATGATTTCCTCTCACAACCCTATTAGATTTCAAAGAATAATTCTAGAAATGATTCAATCTTCGCACGAAGAAAGAATGCGAGTTGTCTTCAATCGCGGTTGCGGTTACGTTTAGATCTTTCCAACAAAACGTAAGATTTATGTCTTAATTGCCAAACAAAGTAATAGCAATAAAGACAGAAAACAAAAGGGGACTCGGCATTTTATGGACTCTTTCCTATTGATATCGCGTCCTGTTTAATTTGGTTTGTGGGCGATAAAACCATATTCGATGACATCCATAGAACCGTAGTCCTCAAGACACTTGCGGTGTGTTTATTTTGCGCCCTGTTAATACGTACGCGAGAGGACGTGCTGTAACAGTGCGAATCACATAATACCCTCGTCACACGGCGCATATTATTTAACTCGCAAATATTCATCATTCTATGGTATCCCGCTAACATCGTAAACATATAGCGGTACAATTAATCGCGTGCCGTTCACCAGTTTGATTGTTTTAATGAGAACTACTCAGGGTTTTAATTTGTTAATTTCTTTGAATTCCTGTCGTAATTGCTCGCAGTATCCAATAAACGTCAGATCAATGGGGTCGACCCATCGAAAACAAATCTGTTTTCACTTTCGGGAGACTTTTACACTTGTATGAGAAACTGTTCAAAATCTCTAGAGCTCCATTAAATCGCCTGTTAAGTTGTTTAAGCTGTTATAAGAAGCCGCATCGATGTCATTCTGATGTCTGTTTGTATGTATGATCAAGATACAAGTGGCTCGAATTGCTCAAGTTAATGCTCAATTGAAGCGCGGGAAATCGGCACGCATGCGGTAAAAGAAACAAATAAATCCCGTACCAGAGCGTATCTCGTTACGCGGTGAATGTTGTATTAATAGTGATAACATATTCTTTATCAATACAGTGTGAGATTGTGTTTATTTTATCTTTAGGCTTGTTTTGCATGTCTGGAACAAAATAACCCACGAAATTACCTCAAAGACACAAATCCGGTTATAAACATCAACAGACAACGCTCGCGAGGAATTAAACGTGATTTGTAAGATAAATAAATATGGCTTTACCAGATAAAGTATAGGCACATTAATCAGTTTACGGTAACCTCAGAATATCTAACAAAGACAACGAAATGCAGCAGAAAGAATAGCAGTGTCAGCATCATCAGTTGGAAATCAAGAAGTGGGACGAAAAACCATATAAAATTGCCAGAAAGCGAATCATACAAGATTATGCCGATGGTGGTTTTAAAATGTTAGATATTGACGTACTCTTAAAATCCGTCATAGCCAGTTCTGTAAAAAGATTTACTTTTCAACCAATCTCAAACTGATCATAATTACCAATATGCTAAGTAATAATGGCGGAAGTTTTTTTCTTAAATCAACTTATTATGAAAAAGAAATAAAAGACCTTAACATAAAATCCGAGTTCTTAAAAAACATTCTGTGTGGATGGCTCAGTGTCTCCTTGGAAAAAGATGAAATGCCTATACAGAAATATATTATATGGAATAATTCACTTGTAAAAAAAATATAATAAAACATTCTTTATCAAAACATGGTTCGAAAGAGGTATTCAATATAATAAAAATATTTATGATTTTAGGAAAATATAATTTTACTGTATCAAATATATAATAAATCTTTATAAAATAGATAAAGCAAACTTGATAAAATACCATAAAATTGTCAAAAGCATACCCGTTGAATGGAAAAATAAACTAAAAGAAAACGATATCATTTACATATACCACACCGCAATACATGCTTAACAAAATAACAGAATATAAAAAAACNAAACTTCATAGGTACATTGATCATGACTGGCAGATGACCCCTATTGATGTTCAGGTCACTAGGTCAAAGGTCAAGGTGACTCGACACAGTAAAATGATTTCCGGATGATAACTCAAGAAAGCTTACGCCTAGGATCATCAAACCTCATAGGTACATTGATAATGACTGGCAGATGACCCCTATTGATTTTCAGGTCACTAGGTCAAAGGTTAAGGTCATAGTGACTCAAAACAGTTAAATGGTTTCCTGATTATAACTCAAGAATACTTAGGCATATCATCAAGAAACTTCATAGGTACATTGATCATGACTGGCAGATGACCCATATTGATTTTCAAGTCACTAAGTCATAGGTCAAGTTCACAGTGACAAAAAACGTATTCAGACAATGGCTGCCACTACAACTGACAGCCCATATGGGGGGCATGCATGTTTTACAAACAGCCCTTGTTAATAAATAAAACCTCTATCTAACATCCCCACTCTGCTGTTTTCAGAGGAGATTGGAGTCCTATACCAGCTGATAAGCCTGCATCCAGTGAATGCCTCCTTCTGGCTCAAACTTGCCGATGCTTACACCCGGCTTGGTGTGAAATATAACAGGGTACCAGCTCACACACAGCTTCTTGAGGGATCATGCAGTTTAACTTCAGAATCTGAAACTGAATGTGCCATTGTTGGCAAAACTGACAATGTTGAAAATACGGGTATAATTAGTTCTGAACATTGTGATTTTGATACGGATAAGCTAAAGAATCATCAAAACTCCAAAAAACTTACAGTAGGGCATGATGACAATGTTAATGGGACCAGAGATGATATGGACAAGGAAACAATGAGCTTTCACAGAGGCATTGCTGTGAGGGACACAAACACTTCTACAGGGGATCTCAATGTAGGACATGGAGAAGAGATTGTATCTGGAGTTGGCAAGCTGGATCTAGAATGTGAGGCGACTAGTAAGGGATCTGGAGAACAAGATGGCATCAAGAACTCTGATGCCAATATCACAGAGCTGTTCCTTGAATATCCATATGACTTTATACTTCTTACATGCTTTGTCAGAGCAAGGTAAGCTTGTCTTACTTTTTGTTAATTGGTTTTTAAAATAAGAAAAAATTATATATTTTGTTATTCAGCCTTTATTTCTTTCATTTGTTATTGTTTAAAACAAAATTACAAGATCAGTGTTTGTATGCTACAATAAATGTTACAAGAATTTACAAAATATTAGGCTTTAAGTATTTGCTTTAGGTAGTAAAAACCTTTCTGTATGAAGTTTGATACGATTTTGTCCAGTCTGAAGATGCTTTAGTGACTGTTAATACTTCCTCTGGTTCTGGGTTATTCATCTCATGCATGGATTTAACCTGGCTGCTTTCCATTGCAGGCTCATATTGCAGTGTGTTCAGAATACAGTTGGGACATTCATTAAGGACCGCAATATTGCCCTTGTTGAACAGGTATGCAAGGAATATGTATTGTTAATTTCTCTAACACTCTTGAATTCAAATTGATTATCTCCCAAAACAGAGACATTTTGTTGTAATTTTATGCTTTTCCACAGACTTTCTTAAATTTTAAATGGAGAAGGTCAGGGGAATAATAATGTCATGACTTCAAATTAATGACATCACAAATGTTGATTCCAGATCATTTACGATCTGTATAATGTTCTGTACGCATTTGGGGATTAGGAGAAGTTTTTACACTTAATAGTAAATTACAAATGTTAAATCACTGATTTCCTATTAAATCACATTAAAGCATACAATAAATATACAATTTTTACAAACATTTATTTTCCTGCTCAGATGAATACCTCGTATAGTTCTATCTTAAGTTTATGTTTTAATATCTGTGATATTGTATTTTGTCTTACCTGTAAAGCTTTACAATGTGGTAAGCCCCCATTATATTGTTATATTTTAGACATTCAAAGGAACCCTGATGTTAAACATAAATGTTTTGGGCCTTTCAGATCAATAGAAAAATTGAGTGTCTTGCCGTAGATGGGTTGTTGTCAGAGTCTGTAGGCAAGGTGAGTTACAGATTTAATCTTTCCT
The DNA here is from genome assembly GCA_007657795.1 of Dreissena rostriformis. NCBI lineage: Eukaryota > Metazoa > Mollusca > Bivalvia > Myida > Dreissenidae > Dreissena > Dreissena rostriformis. Next base: position 24,813 of record VMBQ01002302.1, read on the forward strand.
TATGAAAGAACATGGATATTTTTTTGCGAGAATATTACAAAATACTTGACATTTATAATCGACATTTATTCCATATATGTATAAATTGAGCAAATATGTTATATTAATGTTTAATAAGGTAGTATATTTTTTTTTAATTAAGACTTTCTTAGTAAATATTTACAAAAGATTGCTTAACACAAAGGTCTCATTATTTTTAATGCTCAGTGATTTATACATGTTAATTATCACAAATAGTGTTACATGGAACGCTTTGCAGGCATAGGGAGATAGATCTATAGTAGTAAAATCTTTATGAATGAAATCTGTATGATCTACCGCTATACATATGCCTACTGTTTATAAAGGTTGGAGTCTTGTTTAATTCTCATTCAAAGGCGAGTTTCAATCCCATTAGTACTGTGCGTAAACAAACTTGTTTGCTTTGTATACATTTTTCTTTGCATCAATATAAAAATTGTGTTTACAAAATATGCGCGAAAAGAAGGTTTAAATATGAGAATATATTTAGGGTGCAGACTGTCAATGTGCCTCAAGTCATTTTGAAAGAAGGACTGGTTGTAAAAATCATAAAGTAAACCATATCAGATACTCGCACATGGTGTAAAACTGTACTTTTATATTTTAGTTTGCAAAGCAAGATATTGTTGAGGATGATACCAAGGATGAAAATTCTCAGACCTTAGTAAGTTGAATTGTTAGTAATTAATGTTTGCTTTGTTATATTTGCTATGCTGTTGCTTCATGCCTATGATGCATGTTTTAAATGCCACTTTCATCACTACATACTTTGCAATGCCGGGTCAACTTGAAGAGTCAGGGTAAAGCATCAACAAAAGGATTGAATTTCAAAATCATTTTATTCGTTTAAATGAATAGCCCCATCTTTCAATGTGATATAAATATTGCACATAGCCAAAAAACGATAATTGCATACATACAATAGCAAACCAATATATAATTTTACATACATTGTACTTTCAAGTATCAAGCACATGTTGTAAAACCTGTAACATCGAACATAATTTTACTACATTAATTAAGGTAAACATATACAAATAAGCAACTTATTACACACATTTCAACATGAATGTTTTAATCAACAACAGTTAGTATGGATTATACAAATGCATCTCAATACCTGTACCTTAAAGCCCCATTACTAAATCAACACAAATTTCGTTTGTACAATATTTTCGTAAAATAAAGTTTAACAATTAAAAATCAGTGTTCCTTCATACGACACCTGAACACTAAAATGGTGCCATGTTAGTGCTCAAGTGTCGTATGAATATATATATTTACATTTTGTATCTACAAACATCTATGTTACCAGACAACATCTTGCGTTGACATTTTGGATTTTGCTATAAGGAACACTGATTTTTAATTGTTTAACTTTATTTTACAAGGATATTGTATGAAATTTCCGTTGATTTTGAGTAGTAATGGGGCTTTAATATAAACTTCACATTTCAGGAGCACACATTAAACATGATATCTGCAGAAGACTTCCACCGTAGATGGTATACCTGGATCAATCAAGAAAGGCATATGACATGAATCAGCTTTTCTGTTAATTATGATGCTCAATAAAAAATAAACACAAATGTGTTCTTGATCTTTAAACTAAATGAGTCACGTTCTGAGAAAACTGGGCATAAGGCATGTGCGTACAGTGTCGTCCCAGATTAGCCTGTGCAGTCCGCACAGGCTAATCAGGGATGACACTTTCCGCCTAAACTGGATTTTCACTAAGAAGAGACATCATTTAAACGCAAAAATTCCATAAAAGCGGAAATTGTTGTCCCTGATTAGCCTGTGCGCACTGCACAGGCTAATCTGGGATGACAATTTACGCACAAGCATTATGCCCAGTTTTCTCAGAACACGACACAAATATTTATACCTGGATATAGCTTGCAATGAAGAACCTAACACTCTTGAACTTGATAAGCGTTTATAACAAGCTTGAATTGTTTCTATTTTGGAGTACTTGACAAGTCTGCTTGTGATTAGCTTGATATAACTGTCACATGAGTGGTGATATGCCATGGGCTGTCATATCTGTAGACTTTATAGGGAATACCAACAAATAAATGTAATGATGCATATTTGTGTCCCCTACTGGTTTCACCAGAGGGGACTTATGGTTTGCGCTCTGTGTGTGTGTCAGTCAGTCAGTCAGTCACACTTTTCTGAATCCTGCGATAACTTTAAAAGTTCTTCATATTTTTTCATGAAACTTGAAACATGGATAGATGGCAATATGGACATTATGCACGTCATTTCATTTTGTTCCTACGTCAACAATTTGGTTGCTATGGCAACAAATATATAAACAACAAAAGATGTGTTTGTCAGAAACACAATGCCCTCTGCTCTTTGATTTTTATACGCCCGTATAAAATACGGGACGTATTATGTGAAACCCCTTGGCGGGCGGGCGGCGGGCGGCGGGCGGAAGGCATCACTTTGTCCGGACTCTAATTCAAATTGTATTCATCCGATCTTCACCAAACTTGGTCAGCAGTTGCATCTAGTTGATATCTAGGCCAAGTTCGAATATGGGTCATGCCGGGTCAAAAACTAGGTCATAGGGTCAATTAGTGCATTTTCAACGGCGCCACTTTGTCCGGACTCTAATTCAAATTGTATTCATCCGATCTTCACCAAACTTGGTCAGTAGTTGCATCTAGTTGATATCTAGGTCAAGTCCGAATATGGGTCATGCTGGGTCAAAAACTAGGTCAAAGGGTCAATTAGTGCATTTTACTTTGTCCGGACTCTAATTCAAATTGTATAAATCTTATCTTCACCAAACTTGGTCAGTAGTTGCATCTAGTTGATATCTAGGCCAAGTTCGAATATGGGTCATGCCAGGTAAAAAACTAGGTCATAGGGTCAATTAGTCCATTTTCAACAGCGCCACTTTGTCCGGACTCTTATTCAAATTGTATTCATCCGATCTTTACCAAACTTGGTCAGTAGTTGCATCTAGTTGATATCTAGGTCAAGTTCGAATATGGGTCATGTCGGGTCAAGAACTAGGTCATAGGGTCAATTAGTGCATTTTCAACGGCGCCACTTTGTCCGGACTCTAATTCAAATTGTATTCATCCGAAACTTTTAAACAACTTTTTATCCTGCGTCAAAGTGGTATGGGGGTATAAGTCACATTCAGTGACAAAGCTCTAGTTCAAGTTGAATTCACCAAACTTGGTCAGAGGTAGTATATAGATTATATATCAGTCAGGTCTGATTGGAGACATGCAACCGATTAACACATGCAATATTTTTATGCAATATTTTTATCCAGTTTTATTTTGCGATATTTTCATCGGGTTTATTTTTTTCGCGATTTTTGAAACGAGTTATTTTTAACAACATGTTTATTGGTAAGTTTCATTTTTCCTTCAATCTAATCATGATTTCCACAGGTACATGAGTTTTTCACTGTGCATGGGTACTATAGAAAGGCAACTGTTTATCATTGTCATCAACCTAAAATCAATTTTTATACGCCCGTTTTTACAAAACGGGACGTATAATAGTTTCACCCTTGGCGGGCGGGCGGGCGGCGGGCGGGCGGAGGCGGTGTCCACAGCAGTGTCCGCTCTCTAATTCAAATAGTTTTCATCCGATCTTTACGAAACTTGGTCAGAAGTTGTATCTAGACAATATCTAGGTCAAGTTCGAATATGGGTCATGCCGGGTCAGAAACTAGGTCATGGGGTCGAAAAACAGATTGATTTTGAAACAAGGGGGTTATTGTGATGAACAATCAGTAGCAATGCACAATTTGAGTTGCAGTTCTCTCCCTTTATCAGACTTTTTTTTATTGAAAACCTGGTTTTTTGACAATTTTGTCCCTTGTTTTTTATTAAAAGGTTAACTTACACTAAAAACTCATCTGGATTATTAGTTAAACCGGTTACGCACTTTAATCGATAAACCGTATCACTTTGTATTGCGTAATGTTACGCAGAGCCGATTTTTAAAGCGTTTTTTTAATTATTTTTCAATGCGTAAAAACGCAGATACGCATCTTTTCTGGAGCTCTGCCAACAAGCACTGTCCAGTATAACTGGCAGAACCACCACAATGTATGTGCAAAAAAACAGATTTGAAAGTAGTGTCTCAGCCATAGTCATGTTAATCACTAACAACGGCACAATAGATTAAACAGTATAATGCAATCACCGAGTGCTTTAATGGTGCATATGACCTAGTAATGTTCAGCACTTGCATCAGTTACAAATTAACTCTTTGCCAATCTGAAGCAAAGTGCAAATGGAATATGCAACCAGCATAAAACCAGAACAGCCTGCGAGTAACTCACAGTCTGTTCAGGTTTTATGCTGTTTGCTACTCATCAGTATCTTGGGGTAGGAAATGAAGCCTTTCAAACTTGAATCTAGTAAGAAAGGTCTTAAATTTAATTAAATGTTCAAAGGGACTACACACACGCGTCAAAAAGCGTATCTAAGTGGAAAAGGGTTTAACAGACTCAGGCCATCTTCAAGCAGACGACTGGGAATCCGTCGCCCTTGTGCTTGCTGATCAGGTCGAGTAGAGCCTGCTTCTTGTGTAGAGCTCGTGACGACTCGAGCTCGTATAGTGTGCACAAGTTGAAGAGTATCCCCTCGTGGAGGTTTCGGTCGGGGTTGTTATGGACGATGGCCTCAAGGGAGGTAAGCGCTTCCTTCAGCTTGCCCAGGTAGAGACAGCAGACGGACATGTTGTTGGCCGCCTGTGTGGGGAGAAATGGGGAGACAATTGGGTGGGACAGTAAGGGTGAAAATAAAGCAAACTAAGCAAGACAATAGCCTGTACCTCTCTTACTTGCAGCTGAACATCGTTAAATGTTCAGGGCTCTGCATTTAAGGTTGTCAGACTGTCTTGGACAACAAAATATTGAGTCAGGACAAATCTAAAGAATATGTTGTTTGCATGGAATAAGTACTATTTACCACTTCAGGATTTTCATTAACTTTACAGAAATCTTGAATTCTAGTAAATTCTTGATAATTCCTAAAAATAATTTATAACAATTATTAATGTTTATTATTATAAAAATGTATTAATAATTAATACTTGAAGGTTCAAACAAGTAACATTTTGATCAGTCAAGAGAAATTAAAGGACACTAATCTGACTGGACAAGTAGTGTTGATTATCCCCAAACCTACTGAAGTATTTGATGGCTCCAGCTGCAAGGCCAACTTGAAACACTGATAGGCCTCTGTGAAGTTGTTCTGACACATGGCCTCAAATCCCCTGAAACAACAGTTAGTTGCAGGGTAACAATTGTCATGGTTACTGTGTTGTATTGACAGCCAAACAATTGGTTATAAATCGTGTAAAAGCCAAGTGGCTCGTAATTTGGAAACCTTTTTATTTTTTACTGGATTGCATTGAAAGCCTAAAGTTTACTGAGACACTATTTATTCATTTTTCTGGGTAGAACCAGTTCTTAGTATTTTAAGAGAAGATCTTTTCGAATGATCTAAGAGTGTGAATCAAACCTGGGACCTCCGGATTCATAGGCTGACTAAGCCATTGCAACTTCTTAAGAAATTAATGTCTATGACATTATTTCCTTTACTCCAGACTTCTTTTAGATGTAAAAGTACTCAAATAATCTATTAAACACAATTTAAAGCTTGACACCTTATTCTCTTGAAAGAGTTACAAATCAAGCCATTTAAATTGGATGACATAAATCTCTTAGTTCATGTTGCAACATTGCACCAGTTTTTCAACATAAACACATGAACTAATTTAAACAGTTTATGCAGATGCTTCAAATTAACATGAATATGAATTCTCTATCTTCAAATTAAATAATGATTATCTTAAATATAACATTTTATAAAGAGTATAAACAGTTTTTACAACATACCTGTTCATGTGGACTGCAACCATAGCTACATTTGTCTTGATTTCTGTGTCTTTTACCATCTGAAAATACTCATTGGCTTTGCTTAGGTTTCCAATCTGAAATGCATGCAAAACCAAATACATTGTAGTTCCATCTTGCTATAAATGTGTTTCATTATGCAAACTAAAATTCCAAAAAATCAGATTGACTTTAACATACTCAAACATTTTCATCGAGTTTAATGAAGATTCGATAAAAACTAATTGACTCAGTAAAGATTTTTTTTTCAGCATATAAAATATTGACTTTTTTAAATAGTAGGTTTAGTTTAAACCTATTTATTTTAGCTTGATTGCATCGAAAGGCTAAGGCTTATTTGAAACGCTCTCGAGTCCGTTTCCTGGGACTAGAACCAGTACTTGGTGTGTTTGAGGGAGATTTAAAGAACGCTCCCACTGTGGGGATCAAACACATGACCTCCCCGATCGCTAGGCGGACACCATATCCACTACGCCACGGTGATAGTCAGTTTGAAACTGGAGCTTTCTTACAAATGTGAGGAATACCCCTGCCACTTTGTCAACTATGTTCAGTGGCAAATATCTACTAAATGTGTTGATCATTGGGACTTAACTCTTTAAACGCTGGAACCGAATTTTAAAGGCCTTTGCAAACAGTTTGGATCCAGATGAGACGCCACAAACGTGGCGTCTCATCAGGATCCAAACTGTTTGCTATTCTGATAGTATTCTTAAAAAAAAATCGAAGAAAATGCTAATTTTTAAAATTCAGCAGACAACATTTTAGCAGACGACAAATTTCCCAGCATGCAAAGGGTTAAAACAGTGACTTGCAAATCTACACTTCATGGTGATTTGTGATGACATATTTGAAGTTTTAACTAAAGTGTTAGAGAAATGTGGAAGAAATTAGCTCCACAAACATTTTATATGGACTGTCCAAACCAACAGACAGATAGAGTGACTCCAATGTACCAATTGTATAAAAGCAATAAATCATGTTGGTTATTCTCCTTTCCACCTGTAAATGTATTCGCCCTATTCCACTGAGTAGGGCCAGTCTGTGCTCGGTATCTTTCTCCAGCAGGTCTTTATACACACTCAGTCCCGCATCATAACTCTGAAAAAGAACACACACACGTTTATTCCGCTGGCTTTAAAACTTCACACAACCTGATTAACAGGCAAAAAACTTGAAACACAAAACCGTTCAGGTTTTAATTTGTCTTGTTTTACCTATGTAGAGTGATCCACAGTGATATTATGTCAACTATTTTAACAAATCTTCTCTAGGCTTTTTATATTTATCACAATTTCTCCTGATTTTAACATATTGATGAAATAGTATGTGCATCATGTTTCTTTGTCTGTAGTGATATCCTGCTCTTTTCTATAGATTTTATTTTTTGTGTCGATGAGGAAAGGCAAATTTGTCAACATGTTCTTTTAAATTACAATATAAGGCTACACCACACGGCACACCATACCTTCAGTAGTGTTAGGACATTGGCAATGCTGTATAACACTTGTTTCTCCCGCTCTGACCAAAGCTTTTGTGAGGCTGCAAAAAAGTGAAAAACACATATGTAATAATACAACTCATGAGAAAATAAGCAATTCAAGTTCACTAACACATATTTATCCTTATTACTGGTATAATTTTTTTTTTATTAAGTAAACATGCATCCATATTATTAGTTGTTAAACTCAAAATAATTTATTCGAGCATATGTATTATCCATGCAACGCTAAACAACAGACAAATTGATCACTACATTCTCAGGTGATCTATAACATAACAAAATAGTTGACACATTTGAGATACACATATTTTGGATAAAACATGAGTGCATTCCATGGACCTCAGGGCCAACTGTCTACAGAAAAATAAGATTACGAATAAGAATCCAGCATACTAACTAACTTGATCATGGGACTAAGCATTATCTATACATGGTGTGGAATTGAAATGGTGTAAGAACCCACTGAATTAGCATTTTACTAACAAATGCACAGAAATATACCCCACATCTATGAAGAGGGACATATATAAACATTTTTATTCAACACTAGCTTTATGCTAGAATTTCTTTTGCTACCGCTAATGTTTACCTGCTCTACTCTCGGTTGATATGGTTATTGCACTGCCATCTTCACTGTGACCTTCACCAAGGTTCTTCAATATCTGCAACAGAAACAACCATATTGGCGCAAGTTACATGACAAGAAACAGGTAAGCTACCTGCAAACAAAATTTCAGTGCAATAGCTCCATCCAAACACAAGTCATTGAGTGGAAAACGTTATCCTATTTTTAGTAACAGTGACTTTGACCTTGATCTTATACGCCCCTAATACAATGCCATGCTATGTCTCCATGCAAGCTTGCTTTATGCAAAGTTTTATGAAGATAAGGCAATGCAAACTACGTGCATTAACTTGAAAGCAACTGTTTTGGAGCCGCCCGCCCACCCACCATATTCAAAATTGAGTAAAAATCGTTGAAAACCTGGTTAATTAAATAATTATTCAAACAAGACATGTGTCCATAGGGCTCATATAACCCAACTTTACACGTGTGTCTTAAAACTCCACTTATGTCACAAACAATATGTTTATAACCAGATTTGACTTTTTACCTCTAAGTGCTACCTTGACCTTTGACTTTATGAGACAGGTGTTACACTCAACACTCAATATTATTGTGACAAGCTCTTGTTTCAGACCTGAAGGCATTGTTTGTTTTTTAAAGCTCCATTTATAACAATGGTCATTTCTTTCATCATGATTTTGTCCGTGAATATTTTGGCGAAGCAAAATGCATACTCTAAAAAGCAACCATTAGCCGGCACAATTGTAAACAAGCTTACCTTCTGTATAACGCTGAGTAGATAGTAGAACCTGTCCAGAGTCTCCGAGGGTCGTCCAAGGTGATACGGCAACTCGGCATGCAGCAGACGCATTCCAAATGGCACCATCGAGCCTTGAGTAAAAATAAAACTGCATTTTGTCAAGAAAATAAAACTTGTGTATGTACTGTAAAAATTCTTAACCGTTTTGAATATTTTTTGTATCAAAGCAATTACAACAAGATTTTTGTCACCGACAGAACAGCAGGATACTGGGTTAATGTTATCAGAGTAAAAACAGGATATCCATAGCTTTAATAGACTTGCTTAATTACTTTTTAGTTATGGCAGGATGCTAATTTTAGTTTTTACAGTAGCCTTAGCAACCTCATTTTTTCCCTGAAAAAAAATTAAATGACATGAATATTCGCCCTCTTTCCAGATACTACTAAGTTTCATCAGCCTTACTTAAGTACATTTTGAGCTATCCCGGGTTCAATAACCTTTGGACTGACAGACAAAAACTTTAATAGTGTGCATGTGGCCCCCCTATCCACATACAGAGTTTTATCACCCTTGGTACTTATTGAGTTGTTGCAGGACCATGATTTTATTTTTAATTAAGTTCTGTAACCATAGCAATCACTATGTTTTTCTATCAAAGGAATTGAAATAACATGCAATTTCCCCAAATGGCTCTCTATCCACATACATGTATTTAGATGCATCAACCAAGCTTACTTAGTTTTTGGGTAATCAAAGGATCCAGAGTTTACTTTCCATTTATTTCTGTAACCATAGCATCTGTAACCAAAGCAACAAAAAAAATTGTTTGACAAACAAAACTGAAATAACGTGCATATTTTCCATATGGCCCTCTTTCAACATGCAAAGCTTCATCAATCTAGTTGTACTTTTCGAGTTATCACAGAATCCAGATTATTAAATTATTTCTGTAACTAAAGCAACCACAATTATTGTCTGATGAAAAAACGGAATAACAAGAATATTCCTCATGTGGCCCTCTACTCACTTACCAAGTTTCATCAACCAAGCTTAAGCATTTTTTGAGTTATCACAGGATCCAGATTTGGACAGATACACAAACAGACAAATGGACAGACCAGGGGCAACCCTATAGTGCCCTCTGGTGGCTAAGTTCAAGGGCACAGGATCACTGCATGAAAATTAAGTCATTCACATCTACATTCTATGGTGAGATGACATATTTCAAGTTATAATTCAAGCGCTTGAAAAATATTGTTTTTCTATATGTCTGCATGCAAGGGCAAATAACTCCGGAGTGCGTGGATCACTAGGGAAGTGTCTTACATATCTACACCTCATGACCATGATAGACTTGAAGTTTCAATTAAATCAAAGCTTTTGCTCTACAAACTTGCATTTTATGCCGACAAACTGACCAACACAGTGCCTTTAATATAACCTCTTCGTGCATAGGTACAATTATTTTTCGCAGTAGCAATGCCGGGTGAGCTACCTCGTTTGCCCGGGTAGTTTGATGGATAAAACTCGTAGTAGATGTCGGGGGTGTCGAGGGTCTTGAAGGCTGCAAACTCCGACTCGAGAATGCTGTACATGCGCAGCTTCATCATTAGGCTAAACCTACAGTGCCAGATCTACAACAACAATTAAGACTCACATTAACACAACCTTATTCAAGTAGTATATATGTGAAAAATTGGGAAAACAGGGCTTAATGCTGGTGCAATGTGTCATCCCAGATAAGCGTTTGCAATCCACACATTCTAATCAGGAAGAATACTTTCTGCTTTCACGGTATTTTTTGTTTATAGAAAGTCTCATCTTGAAGAATATCAAGATAAGGCAGAAACTGTTGTTCCTGATTAGTCTGTGCGAAACTGCACAGGCTTTTCTGGGACGACACTTAACGCACATGCATTAAGCCCCGTTTTCCCAGAGTGAGGCACATTTGTTTTAGACCCAGAACAATCTCTGATAAAGCATATATATAAAATAAATATCAGCTTGTTTCATTACCCAACCACCTACAGACTTCTAAAATACCAGACCTTGAAGGTTCCCTAAGAAAAGCATTGACAGAGTTATCATACAACAACAGAGGTTTGCTCAAAAGTAACACAATGTAACCATGGTAACTGAAGTAAGAAACATACTCAGTATACAATTTTAAGTTACAAGCACAACAACTTGTTTATTTCAACATTCATTCAAAAGTTAACATTCACACATCATTTATGGTATATCAATTTATAAACCTTAACCCTTTGCATGCTGGGAAATTTGTCGTCTGCTAAAATGTTGTCTGCTAAATTTCTAAAATTAGCATTTTTTTTTATTTTTTTTTCAAAGAATACTATCAGAATAGCAAACAGTTTGGATCCTGATGAGACGCCACATTCTGTGGCGTCTCATCTGGATCCAAACTATTTGCAAAGGCCTTCAAAATCCGGTTCCAGCGCTCAAAGGGGTAATGAAAAGGTAATAACATGCTAACATGCATCAAAAGATGAACTTTATTGACAGTATGTACATGTTTACTCACCTGTAATGACTTTGGTGAATGTGTTGTGGGGGTAACCATAGAAATAGCGATGGACTGACTAATGTCTGTGAGGAGCTGAGCAGTCATGTCTATGGCAGCCCGGTAGCAGCCTGCTTGCTAAAAAACAAATGGAAAATGATCTAAAAAGGGTTGTATGTACCGTTCGTTTCTAATTGTTGATAAACATAAAACCTATTTCACAATTGTGACATCGACCTAAAAGCGAGCACCAAAATTGGTACATATGACATGTCATCTTAAAATGATGAAACATTTTGCTGATACACAATAAAGAAATATAACAGATGGTCCCATGAACATCTACTCTCATTATTAACATATAAGAACTATGCACAAACTTGAGATGTCCAATGTGACCTTGACTTTGAAGCCAGCAACAAGGTTGTTGTATTCAACGCGTCTGTCTTGATATTATGATTATTTGATTTCAATTCAAAATCACATTATACAGATCAAAGTTATGGGCCAGAGATGTACATGTACTTTCACTAAATGAGTTTAAGGAATACTCAAAAATGTCAAGTGTCAAATGTGACCTTGACCTATTATCTAGAAACATAGTTTAGCACGTGACATGTTGTCTTGATATGCTTATCACTTGTGGTAATTCATTTTGAAATCCAATCATACAAAACAAAGTAAAGGAACAGACACAAACATGAACTTCACTATATCCATAAAAGGAGTGTGCAAAAACTTCAAGAGTCCACTGCGACATTTTCCTTGAAGATAGCGACATGATTTTGCATCCAACACTTCGTCTAGATATAATGAGCATTTGTGCAATTTTCTTTTAAATGCCATTATGCGGGACAAAGTTATGAGCCAGAAACATAATGACCCACACAAACACACACACACTGACAGGGATAACACTATATGACGTTCCCCCATTATCATGGCAAAGCATACAAAAAGCTCTGAAACCAATATTGCTTAAAATATTAAAATGTAAAGCCAAATGTTCACAAACAAAGTCCAAATAGTTAAATAAGCTGTTGATATTGATTCTATTTTATTTAATACAAACAGGAAAAACTTTATTTAAAGAAATAGTGGATAAACTGTATAATAAAACAAATGGAGACTTAATAAAAAAAATCAAGGTCTGATCCTGTATATTTAGTGTTACAAGGACCTATCTGCTTATTTGACACGTTAGATCTTTGTAAACCTAGTGATCCCAAACACATCTTATTCATGTCATCATATGTATATGCAGAAAATTTATTGCAACTATTGCAATACTATTGAGGTCAATAATCTTTAAAAAGCAGTATGCAGCTGCTGTTTTGTGTAATAATCAATTGAGACACGTTTTCAGATACATGTGCTTAAATGTCGTCCCTGATAATCTGTGCAGACTGCACAGGCTAATCTGGGTTGACAATTTATGCCCATGCATTAAGCCCAGTTTTTCCAGAACGAGGCTCTATTATACCATGAGCTTGACAAGTCCATCAACATCTCGGGTGACCGAGCCAACAGTGGGCACCTTGCGCTTCATGGCTTCTTGTTCCCCCATGTACTTGTACACGAGATCACGTACTGGGTCACCCTGCAATTGATGGAACTGAGGAATGATACTTGTGCTTGATTTCATTACAAACAATCTTAATCTCAAATTTATTCTTAACTTCAAATATTGACCAATGAAAATGCTTGTACATTTGAGCTTTGATTTCTGGTAGAATTTTGAGGATTAAGTTTAAAAGTAAGCTTAACAATATGTTCAGTGTTGTAGGGCCATAAAAGCTGAAATGAGATACAACTGTATGAAAGTAGTCACCTGTGGCTGAGTTACAACAAGACCAGGTGTGACAAGCATGCTTCTATCAGGAATGTAGCTCCCTGGCACATGTGTTGCAATGGTGATCAGGATGCTCTTGGTCTTTTCCGATGGCAACCAAGAGTCGTGTTGGCGGTCAGAGTCACTCATCTGAAGGGTAACGAAGAAGTTATCATCCCCCGCAGTGTCATCTGTAAAGTTCTGGAACGTCGGTATGGAGTTGTCAGCGCTTGACAGGGAATCTGCAACAGAATCATCTAATCAAAGATCTGATGATAGGTGTTAATTAAAAACAAAGTTTGGCAGTTTAACAAATATATATTAACTACCATGTATCACCTCATGCGGTACCAAGCCATGGCATACATAACAAATTTATAACTGAATACAAATCATCTTATTGATTTTTATGAATTAATTTTATGTTCATTAAAAAAAAATATCTACCAGGATATCATTTGCTTCTGACATATGCACAATAAATGAATATCTCGCCAAATTGAAAGCTAGTAATCTGTACAAAGTAAAATAACATTCGAGTATGTACCTGAATGCTTGAAATAAAGTTGGTGTGCTGGTGATTCCACGGGGGAGAGGGTTGTGGAGGGAGGGAACACAGGCTGGTGTATGGGAGTTGACTCCAACTCCGCCGGTTCTGATTCTGATAACTCAGGAGCTGGTATCCTTGTTTCTGAGTTTTCCACAGATGCTGGGACTTCTATTTCATTGTCAGTTTCTTCCTCTAGGTTTGTTGCACTGATTATCTTTTCTTGGCTTGAAGACGAAAAGCCACTGGGTTGGGAAGTCTGGCGAGACAAATAGTTGAATTGCCCTTCAGACGGGTTGCTTGTTTGACGGAAATATTCTGTCATATTTTTATCATTCATCGCAGAAGGTGCAGCTGGAGATATTCCCAATGCATCTAATGCTTCATTATCCGCAATCTCTGCGGTAAATGATTCAAAACCGCCTTTCTCTTCAATGTCCACAGGCGTTTCAACAGGCTCTGTATTATCTAAAGCTAAGTCAAAGACAACACTTTCTGTTCTTTCAAAGTTATTTTCTTCCTGTTCACTGCTTTTAGGAATTGCTTTGTTTTCTTCTGCGTATTTCACATTTCCAGTGGCCTCCTCTACAAGTCTGAGTAACTCATCAGTGTCAGCTGGAGTCATAGCAGGCATAGTACCGGTATCAGTATTTTCATTAAGTTCATTACTTGCACTAACAAAATCATCCGTCTCAATTGCATGGATGATATTCTCTATACTAGTAGCAGCTGGCAAACGTTCCTCTGTGTGTGGAAGGGAAGAAAAGAAATCAGAACCAAAAGGATCATCAGCACTGCTATCCTTTCCAAAGTATTTACTTAGGGAAGGTGGGGACTTCTCTTCAGAATGTTCATCACCAACAGAAAAGTCAACAGTTTCTACCTTAATGTCTGGCGGTTGTTGTATGTCACCAAGCTGGTGTGTACTCTCATGTTCTGCAGATATATTTACAGCATCATCTACTACTGATTCCTTATCAAAAGTGGTGCTGATATTAGATTGTTCTTCATTGGCCTTAATTTCAACATCAGCAGTCAGCTCAGTAACTGTTGGTTCCAGATACACAGAGTCCAGTGTGTCGGTGGTTTCAGAGTGCTTCATTCCAGAGCCCGTAGAAAGTTGATGGTGGCTTGTAATCTCCCGGAATATCTTCTCCTCCTCTGTCTCATCAGCTAGAAAGTCTGCAACAGTATCATTCTCCGGGTCCTGTGACATGTTTCTAGCTCTGAAAAAAAATCAATACATGTGCATGTTATTTTGGAAAAAAACCTGAACCAGAAATGTCTTTTTAAAAACACAGTTGGCCTTGAAATTATTATTAAGATGGTATGCACTAAATTAAGTACATAAGGACTAATATGATCGACAATATGATGTCTTGGAGCGCATTAAATACTTTATACAGTGAACAATTACATAATTACACTAAAGCAATCAACCCAAGTTATACTCTGATGCTTTGAACTTCTTGGATTGTGTAGCTGGGAGTTGGAATATTGCCACTAGGTCAGTCTCAAAATGTAAGACTTTATTAGAAGTATTTTTTACTAAAAAAATTGGTGACATTCAATGAAAATGTTTAGGGACAATCTTATCTATCATTTTAGCCAATCAACTACGAATAACAATCGCAAAATTACAACGTGCGAAGCAAATTACAAACACAATCTAATCGTCCACCTTCTGAACAAGCTGTCAGACAGTTTACGGTTGTTATAAAAATTATCAGCAAATTGAAAGAAGTTCCAATTCATTAAATTATAGTTAATTTTACTCAATATAGTTGATATTCACATCAATAGTATTGGAACATTCAATTATACTAAAAAAGAAAATTAATATTTTACGACATATGCCATAAGTGAAAACTATGGAAGACGAAGCTCCTGTCATTTACGGACTTGAATTTCCAGTGATTATATTTTTATTATCGAAATTAATCAATGAATATCTAAGACACAATACTTATTAAGTTATATCAAGATTGAAATCTTAATTGTATCGATCTGATTCGATTAATAAATATTTACAATACATTTTCGCGATAATAGTTCTTTATTTACGGAAACTCCTTAAAGGTTTAAACCCCAGCAAAGTCTCGGGACCCGACCAGATTTCCCCAAGGTTACTAAAGGAACTCCACCATGAAATAGCCCCTGTCCTGACCCATATCTTCCAAATTTCTTTGAAATCAGGTATTGTCCCCAATGACTGGAAGCACGCAGTCATTGCTCCAGTGTTCAAGAAAGGCCCTAAATGCAACCCCAGTAACTATAGACCCATCTCACTAACCTGTATTGCCTCTAAGCTTATGGAGCATATACTTGTCTCCAATATCATGTCTTTTTATGACGAACATTATTATACATAATATTTTAAGTCAATTTCAACACGGGTTCAGGTCAAAACATAGCTGTGAAACCCAGCTCATTAGTTTTTCACAGGAAGTCTATGACAACCNGGAGGGTAGCAATGTCAGGAGGTAGAGCTTTCCAGTGGATGATTGTTCTGGGAAAGAAGGAAAACTTATGATAATCGGTTGTGGTTTGGATGTTCTGGAATGCTTTTGTATGGGAGGTTCTTGATGGTCTAGTGATTGGTTTGAGTAAGTCAGGTATGGGAATGGCTAACTGGTTATGCAAGATGTTGTGAAACATAATTAGGCGCTGGTCAATACGGCGGAGGTAAAGGCGTCGCCAGTTAAAGGAAGTAAGCATGTCTGTGACACTGGACAGCCTACTGAAATCATGTTTGGCCCAGCGGGCAGCCCTACGCTGAACTGACTCAAGCTGCCTAATGCGAGTTGCTGTATGCAGGGACCACACGGAGGAGCTGTACTCCAGTTGGGGTCTGACCAGTGTCTTGTATGCAGTGAATTTGAGTTCTGGTGAATGCACTTTGAGGTTGCGTCTGAGAAAGCCTAGTGTTTGATTTGCTTTTTTTTGTGATGTTGTCGATGTGTGTATTGAAGGAAAGGTCATGAGATATAGTGACACCAAGGTTTTTAGCAGAAGGGACAGATTCTAGAATGGTGTTGTGTAAGAGATATTGTGTTGGTATGACTGTTTTGCGTTTTGTGATTTGGATGACTTGACATTTTGATTGGTTAAATTGCATGTCCCACTTTGTTTCCCATTGTTCGAGTTGTTGTAGGTCTTGTTGGAGTAGGCTAGAGTGAGAAGCAACAGTGAGGGAGAGGTAGATGGCAGTATCATCAGCAAAGAGTCTTACTTTAGAAAAGCGGACATATTCCGGAAGGTCATTTATATAGATGAGGAATTAGAGAGGTCCGAGGATTGAGCCCTGGGGTACACCGGAACAGACGGGGATGGTTCTGGAGGTGTAGCCATTGACAACTACAGATTGTGACCTATTGTCTAGGATACTTTTTATCCACTTAAGAGTATGGCCTCTAATTCCATAGTAGTGCAGCTTATAAAGTAGTTTTTCATGATTGACCATATCGAAAGCCTTTGAGAAGTCAAGCAATATGAGGTCAACTTGGCTTCTTAGGTTTACAGCCTAAAGAATATCATCAATGAGCATTAGGAGTTGGGATTGACATGACCTCTTTTCTCAAAACCCGTGCTGCAGTTCATAGAACAGATTAGATTTTGTGAAGTGCTTAAGTGATGCAAGATGAGACTATGTGTTCCAGGGTTTTACACAGGATACAGGTAAGAGAGATAGGGCGGAAGTTAGCTGGGTCTGACCTGGAGCCTTTTTTGTAAACTGGGGCCACATTTGCCATTTTCCATAATTCAGGGAGAGAGCCATGCTGCAGTGACTTTTTGAATAACTCTAACAGGATTGGGGCAAGTTCTTTACTGAGATTTTTAAGAACTATTGGTCTAATTTGGTCAGGCCCTGCAGCTTTATGAGGATTGAGATTTTTCAAGAGTTTTTCGATACCATTAGTGGCGAGTTCAATGTCTGGCATGGGGTTATCTACATTGGCGCTAAGGAAAAAAACTTAGTAGCCAATTTTATAACTGATTTGGGCTAGCATCTGACGACGCACATTTGAGATATTTTATCTTATTATATATTTCTTGTAATGAGTTGCATTATTTTACCATTTACTGAATTCTAAATGCACTGTGCCACATTGTGAATCCTACTCATTCCATTCTCTTTATTGTTAATAAAATCAACAATCAAGTTTTTTTTTTTTTTGAAACAACTCACTCAAAGCATTGGAGTGTGCATGAAAGTGCTTAATATATTTACATACACTCCCCTTCCACAATTTTTTTATTGTTTTTTTTCTTTGGGGNCTTCAAAAACTGCAAACTGTTATTTTACACCTGTCAGTGCTGTCTGTGTAGATCAAAGGTCTTTGATGTGAGTGCCGACTTTCCGCCGATTTCTAGCTGTAAACTTTTAACACATCAGCAGGTGGACATTTCATTATGCAAAACTACATTACCGCAAGCATGCACGTTCTGTCAGATAGAGCATTAATGAATTAGCTTCATAGAGAAACTATCGGACTTTAATGCAGTAATTCTGGGATTTTAAACGGGTGTGAGGAAATAAATTGTGAATGCTGGAATTTAAATGGGAGATTGCTTAACAGGCATTATTTGTTAATGGATTGACTTGAAAATTAGGGCGAAATTAAAAATCACTATTTTGCAAACAAACTCATAACAAAAGAATTCAGAAGTTTAAAAAAATAATAGTGCTGATTTTGATTTCAATCTATAGTGTGATTGTGCCTAACCAAGTGTGACCTCAGAGATAATCTTTCACAGCATGTTACTATCGTCTGCAACAAAAGTCTAATTAGTGATCTGATAACAAACAATGCCCCCAGGGCTTGTTTGTATACAATGTGGTGACTTAATATGCTCCAGTCATGTACCGGTAAGGGTATTATCTGTGTATTCATGTCGATGTTTCTGGTGATTTATAAGGCCTGAAAACAGGAAATTAGAGAGTTCATTTGAAAATCGGAGGGTAAATCGCCAATTTCATGAAAATCTTATTTTTTAACGCCAACCAGGAATTGTTATAGCCAAATGCGATTTTGGCAATCGGTAACGCTAACGTAGGGTTATGAGGACTAAACGTTTCATTTGGGGTCTCTCTTCCTGTATCTGCATTGTCCTGTACCTTCATTTCAGCCAGGGATTTGTGCGAGATGGGAGATTTAGAAGTAAATACAGACCGTAATTGTTTATTTAGTGCTGTGGCTTTGTCTTGGTCAGATGTGTGCAGTTTATTGTTTTTCTTGAGTGAGTCGATGCCAGTTGAGTCTTGCTTTGCATGTTTGAGTAGTGAGTATAGTTTTTTGGTGTTTGGTCTGTTATTGCTGTATTCATGATCTGGTGTACTGTTGATGTTGAGAATGTCTGCAAGGTAGTTTTGGTAGGCTTGTCTTGTTTCTTTTCTGCATTGATGTTTGAGAGAAAGGTAGTGTTCTTTGTGTTTGTCAGTTTTGTGTTGCATGTATCTTTTGTTGACTTTATTAGAAGTGAAACTGTGTTTTACTTATATTTCCTCTAAATTTGATGACATTGCAAATGTTTAGGGACAATCTTATCTATCACTCTAGCCAATCACAAAAAGAATAACAATCTCAAAAGTATTACTTGCGATGCAAAATACAAACACAATCGTATCGTCCACCTTCTGAACAAACTGTCAAACAGTTTACGGTTGTCATAAAAAGTATCAGCAAATTAATAAAACATGTTTTAATACATCGAATTATAGTGAATTTTACTAATTAAATTATTAACTCACGTGTATAGTATTTAAACATTCAAGTATAATTATTATTATACTATAGTAAATGAGTATTATACGACATATGCCATAAGTGAAAACTATGGAAGACGAAGCTCCTGTCATTTATGGACTTGAATTTCCAGTGATTTTATTTTTATTATTGAAATTAATCAATGAATAACTAAGACACAATACTAATTTAGTTATATCAACATTGAAATGTTTATTTGATCGGTCTGATTTGATTTATACATATTTGCAATATATTTTCGCGATAATATTTCTTAATAAAAACATTGAATCATGAAACACAGGATTTTGTCTACCATGATTGTTCTTCTAATTAACACGATTTTTTATACTGACTTTCCTTTGTACACGTGTCTTGTTTAAAGTGTTTCTCGGAAATATATGAAACTAAGAAATCTGCTGCTTTTGACACTTTTTTTTGGCAATGAAGATCCACAAAAAGATAAGCCAAACGAGTTAACAACTCTAGCCAAATTAAAATTAAGATGCTCTAAAAAAAAATACAATTTGAGGGTTCAAATTTACTGTGACAATATTGTTATTTTTTTCACTTGGACACTAGCATTATGTCCTTTGTCTACTGTGTCACATACTTTTTCTGACATGGAATTTATTTGGCCTTTTCGTAGTTTTTATTTGAACAAAAAAATACTGTTTTTCAAAGGAAATTAAGGATTGTTAGGTGTTTTAAACCAATTTTGTTTTTTGTTACTGGAATACAAAAATATGTCCCATCAGACTAACAAATTATTTGTAGCTTGTCTTGACCAAATATTTGTTGTTCCTGAAAGTCGGACTTCCTTATAGTTTAATGTTGAGCCCTGCTGTGTTGCAAAAACTATCTAGTAATTTAGCAGAAAACACGTTTCCTATTGAAAGCATATTCATTGAAATATTTGTAGGCAAGGGCTTTATGTGCCCAGACAGCAGAAGCAGACCAAATACGGTTTCTAGTTGGCACGCAGTCACTACGACAAGAAAATCAGGTAATTTATAATTCAACTAGTATGTCTAGTGTGATGCTCTCTTTTCCGGAAATGCCCTTTGAATGAAGTCAGGCATTGCAACATACAGTATTTTGGTATAATGGTCTCTTTGTCTGACCAAGAACTATCAATGACCAACCTGATCTTTGTACTGACACTTGTCACTGTGTTTTGAAGACATACATGTAAGGAACATAATAACTCACATGGAATCACCAGAATGATTGGAACCTCATGTGGGTAAAACTCTTTGAAAATAATTGGGCATGATAAACATGCAATCTATTGCTGGAGGCTTATTCTCTACAACTACAGTCAAAAATGAATTTGAGTCTCGTTCTGGGAAAACGGGGCTAAAAGCATGGGCGTTAAGTGTCGTTCTAGTCTTCACAGGCTAATCTGGGATGACCCTATCCGCCTAAATTAGATTTTTTGCTAAGAAGATACTGCCTTCGAACAAAAAATACCATAAAAGCGTAAAGTGTCATCCATGATTTGTATTGAGGCTGTGAATTGCCATGTGATTAATACACCTTAAAAGAAGGTCAGACATGCATCCGTATTTTACATGTCTATACGCCACGTCAACATCTAGTGCTGCAACAATATACCGGTATATCCGTATATATCGCGATACGCAATCCGCATATTTGCATTATACCGGTACGATAATTCTACAAAAATTCATCCACATTTCGTCCAGAAAAGCCATCCGAAATAATGATATCAAGGTAAACAAAACAAATCGGTGTTTACTTTAGTAAAAGTAAATTGTTACGTAAAAATAGCATTCTAAAAAGTCTATTACCGTAATACTCTATGTTTTCGGACACTCTAAGTTTTCGGACACCCCTTTTTTAGCAAAAATAATTATTTTTCGTGACTCTTAATTTTTGGACATACGGGTTTTTCGTCCATAATTAATGACTCTAAGTTTTTGGACAGTATATTTAACAGCGCTATTTTACCAAATTTCAGTCCTGTTTTGCGTTTCTGATGACACTTCCATCATGGGGTTAAATAGACGGATTAACGTCATAAAACCTTGCAGATGCATGCCTGAGGGCAATGGACCATTACATTTGCGTTATTGGGTAAATAACCTTGTAAACCTTGTATACCGGTATTAAACAATGGTTTCGCCCGAAAATGAGATTAAAGAAATCGGTAATTAAACGTTTAAAGCCATAATGAAACAACGGAATAATGTGAATTTAATGTCAATTATGATAATCTTAAACAACTTTCTTTTGAAAATAAGCGTATGACAATTACGGGGGGGTAATGCCAATTAACAGTTCAATTATCTACCGCAATGGTACTTCCCTCTTCAGTATGATAACTGTGACAAATACTAAACGCTCCAAAGTGTGATGCACCCTATTGCAAGTTTTACGAACAATAGAAGGTGTTAGACAACAACTATCGGACATGGACAAACAAAGAATTCATAGTTTGCTTGTTTATTGGGTTAATTACAGGTTCATACTAGCGAGTATCGGTACATCACATGCTCATCTTTGAACTCGTTGGTCAAAGTACAACCTTGTAGTAACTTTTTGTAAAATAAAATAAGCATTTGAAATTATTTGAAATGCCATGCAAACATATATAAATGTCGTTTATACTATACAACGTGGTATTTTAAAAGCACGTGCGTTTACCGGTAGTTGTTGATACAATTGACGCTATTTTCGGACACCTAAATTTTTCGACTCTAAATAATTAATTATTTTTAAGTGTCCGAAAACATAGAGTAATTATGGTATACGGAGTAGCGTTGTTACATGGAAGTCCGCAAGATCTGCTTTTGCATGTCACACTGTTAAATTTAAGATGAAGCTTATGGAAATACGGAAAAAAACACATTTAATTACATAATAAAAATGTAAATAGATATTATTATAAACAGAAGTAATACTGATCAAATTTTGTTTTACGTAACAGCATTCTGATAAGTTACACGACCGTCTTTTAAACATCCACGATTCTCTTTTGGGTTATTATTCTTCTTGTAGGCTTTTATAATAGTTCTCAAAATGGCAGACGAAACGAACGCCGAGTTTGACTTTATAGACAATTCCAAGGGAAAAAGTGTTGTTTGGGCATATTTTAGTCTTAAAAGGACGAGAGAAAAGAATGAGATCGAGGAAGGGGTAGGATATTGTAAGCGGTGTAAGGATGGTGTCAAATGTAGTGGCGGAACATGCTTATATTTCTAAAGAAAAACATGAGGTAAAGTTTATTAAACAATTGTGTTATGTTACATAGTTGAACTGTAAACTGAGCAATACATATGCTTTACCAGTTTGAATAAAACAGAAGTGACTTGGTCATTATTGTACTTGTAGCATATTTATAATCAATTAATGTTAATTTCCCAGAGATTTATTGTATTCACTATACAGTACATGTATACAGTACACAATTGCACAACATTGTTAATGTTAAATGGAAATATCCAATGGACAAAATGACAATACTAATCTTTCATAACAAAATGCTTTGTAATGCCAAAAAAAGATTTAATTGTGTTTATAAAGCATTTTGTAAAAAAGGCTAGAATTGCCAATAGGAATTAGGATATAACTAGAACCTAAACATACAATACAAAGGTAATGTTCATGTAATTAAGTTGGTTTTGGTGATTAGCTGGTGAGTTATAAATTATAATTCTGGTACAAGTTAGCAATATATTGCAATATATTGCAATACGAGTTTTTGAACTGACAATATATTGCAATACGGTTTTTAGCGTATTGTTGCAGCACTATCAACATCAGTATCATACTCTGTCTGTTCCTATGTGTGTCATTTTATAGTCTGAGATTCATATGTTGTAGCTGGTCCAGTGACCACTTGCAGGCTTCTCTTCTTTTTATGTCCCCCAGTATATACTGGGGGACATATTGTTTTTGCCCTGTCTGTTGGTTGGTTGGTCTGTTGGTCTGTTTGCGCCAACTTTAACATTGGCCATAACTTTTGCAATATTCAACATAGAAACTTGATATTTGGCAAGCATGTGTATCTCATGGAGCTGCACATTTTGAGTGCTGAAAGGTCAAGGTCAAGGTCATCCTTCAAGGTCAAAGGTCAATTATATGGGTCAAAATCGCTCATTTTGGCCATAACTTTTGCAATATTCAACATAGCAACTTGATACTTGGCATGCATGTGTATCTCATGGAGCTGCACATTTTGAGTGCTGAAAGGTCAAGGTCATGGTCATCCTTCAAGGTCAAAGGTCAATTATATGGGTCAAAATTGCTCATTTTGGCCATAACTTCTGCAATATTCAACATAGCAACTTGGTATTTGGCATGCATGTGCATCTCATGGAGCTGCACATTTTGAGTGGTGTAAGGTCAATGTCAAGGCCATCCTTCAAGGTCAAAGGTCAAATATATGAGTAAAAATCGCCATAGGGGACATAGTGTTTCACAAACACATCTTGTTTACCACGGACCCTGTTTTTTCCTACCTTTTTATGCTCCCCATATATATATATATGGGGAGCATAAAGTTGCCAGTTTGAAGTTCCTTATTCCTTCCTTCCTTCCTTCTTTCCTTCCGTCACACTTTTATTACAGTTTCTCATAGCGCCTTCAATACTTTACCGATCTCTTTCATATTTGGCATGTAGGTACCTTGCATGGACCTCTACCTTTTGATGACGTTTGAGGTCACTGGGGTCAAGGTCAAGGTCACCGAGGCTAATAATAGATTTTCTCAAGGTCACATTAAAAAAAAAAACAATCCACAAAATTAACCCATATATTGACAAAGCATCATTGGGGAGCATCCATCAGTTTTACTGATATCCTTGTTGAAAATTAGCCATAAGAGCCCAACTCTTTTGGATTTCAAAGAGTTTTTAAGATATTAGATCCTATTGTTTTTGGTTGATAGTTGATATTGAATAATTATGAAAAGCAACACATTCTTGTATGATGCTGTCCGATAAACTTGCATACTTATGCCTCTATAGTCTGATTGGATGGATGAGAACATTTTCTTATCATAAATATGCCCATAGACAGTCACACCTAGATGTTAATTAACTATTCTGTCTGTCTGTCCTAGCATTTATAGATTTGTATTCTATTTCTGTAAAGTACAAATATACATACATGAATTTAATTGCATGATATTATTGAGTTATTTATGAAGTTCTATTATAAAAAACAGTATATTTGCTTTGAATGATTTTAATTCTGTTTATTTGTAGGTTCATCACATTGACTTTGATGATGAGAACAATGTTATCAATAAGAACATTTTCACTCACAGAGAGGGTGAGATATGGCACATGAGTGCATCAACACTGGATAAGAGCCATCTAGCTACATGCTACAACAAGAGTAAGCCTACATTACTACTCAAAATCAACAAAAAAATTGTACAATATCTCGTAAAATAAAGTTAAACAATTAAAAATCAGTGTTCCCGATGGCACTTGCAGAAATTTCAACGCCATATGTGGTCTGGTAACATAGATGTTTGTAGATACAAAACGCTCGTGTTTTTTTTTCCATATTTAATTCCATTTGAATTTCCCGCAACGATATCTATCGATACGACACATGATCACAAACATGGTACCATTTTAGTGTTTGTGTGTCGTATTGTCGTATGAAAAGATATATTTGCGGGAAATTAAAACATAATTAATTGTGTCGCAAATAAAAAAAACAAGCATTTTGTATCTACAAAAATCAATGTTACCAGAGCACGTCAAACGTTGAAATTTTGGCTATTGCTATGAGGAACACTGATTATTTATATGTTAACTTTATTTTACGAAATATGTGACAACATTTTTGTATATTTATGAGCGTTATAGAGGCTTTAAGGCCTGAATAAGTATGTAATACCAGCGCCTGAGTATGCCTGAAAGGCCAGGGTCACAAAGCTCTTAAGCTGTACTTATGTGAACTATCCTAAAATATTTGGGAAGAAATTTTGTTAAGAAGGGTTCAGACATGCATTTTCCATTGAACTTATGTGAACAAGTTGAACATTAAATCATGCTCTCACAGCTAGATGTAGTGTTTTCTTTTTAGTATGAGAATACCATGATATATTTCCACTTTAAAGGGAGGAAATTCATACTTTTATGATCGCTTATTACAATATTGCATTTTACACTTTCCTTGATGAGCTGCATGTCATATTAAGCTTCAGAAAGCAAGGCAGAGATGAAAGCGGCTGTATGGAAACTTCCGTCTGATTTTGATGATGTTACAACGGAAGATAACTCGTCCATGCAGCCTTTACAGCTCGTCTGCCGCCTGGAGGCCAATGACTACGGGGACATAAAAAGGTGTTGTATTTAATATATTTTTGTGTCGCCTGACTATGATCAGGGGACATGTAGGTGTTACTTCGTCAGGGGCGTCTACGGTGGCATCACACTTTTCGAAAAAGGCTCATAACTTCTGTGTCCCTTTAGATAATGCTTTCATATTTGGTAAGCATGTGTATCTGAACAACACCTTTTTATGCGCATGCAATTTTTTTACCCCTGTGACCTTGAACTTGAGGTCAGCGTTCAGGTTCTGAAATCTGCGACCGCGATTCGAAAAAGGCTCGTAACTACTGTGTCCCTTCAGATATTGCTTTCATATTTGGTATGCATGTGTATCTGGACAACACCTTTCCATGCACATACATTTTTTTACCCCTGTGACCTTGAATTTGAGGTCAGTGTTCAGGTTTCGAATTCAGCGACCGC
Organism: Dreissena rostriformis; assembly: GCA_007657795.1. Taxonomy (NCBI): domain Eukaryota; kingdom Metazoa; phylum Mollusca; class Bivalvia; order Myida; family Dreissenidae; genus Dreissena; species Dreissena rostriformis. Next base: position 50,957 of record VMBQ01002302.1, read on the forward strand.
GATTCGAAAAAGGCTAATACCTACTGTGTCCCTTCAGATATTGCTTTCATATTTGGTGCGCATATGTATCTGGACAACACCTTTCCATGCGCATGCAATGTTTGAACTTGGGGTCCGCGTTCAGGTTTCGAAATCTGCGACCGCTTTTCAAAAAAAGCTCATAACGTCTGTGTCCCTTCAGATATTGCTATTATATTTGGTACACATGTGAATCTGGACAAGGCCTTTCCATGCGCATAAAGGTTTTGACCCCTGTGACCTTGACCTTGAACTTGAGGTCAGCGTTCAGGTTTCGAAATCTGCGACCGTGATTCGAAAAAAGGCTCATAACTACTGTGTCCCTTCAGATATTGCTTTCATATTTGGTATGCATGTGTATCTGGAAAACACCTTTCCATGCGCATGACCTTGACCTTATTTTGGACTTAGACTTATTGAAATGGGCCAATTTCTTGGTTAACTCATTACCATCAGGCGACACATCCAACTCGCGAATTTCTAGTTAATTTCTTGCGAGCTGCATGTATCAAAGATAGTGTTTGTAAATGTATGTTGGTTTGTTGACACCTTTTGTGGACATAAATGCTCTCTGAAGTCCAAATGTTTTCTTCCGATACAAACAAAACTTATAGAAATGGCTAATTCCAAATGGGCAATATGGGCATAATATCTATGCCAACTGTGTTGGTCATTTTATTTCAAACATTTTTTAACAACATACAAAAATAAAATAAAAAACCCAACTCAGATATATGAGCCGGTCTCGGGTAAAACTGGGCTTAATGCATGTTGGTAAAGTGTCGTCCCAGATAAGCTTGTGTAGTCTACACAGGCTTATCAGGGACAACACTTTCGACTTTTATGGAATTTGTCGTTTAAAGGAATTATCTTCTAAATGAAAATCCACTCGTACTGCAGTGGCTTATCTGGGACGACACTTTACCCACATTCATTAAGCCCGGTTTTCCCAGGCTCGACTCAGTTACGTCTAAAACCCAAGTCACATGCATTCCCCCTCTATGCACAGTGTGATGTGGCATCCTACTGGAGATGGTTCTACGATTGTTGGGCTTGCAGACTCCCACATTGTCCTCTGGGATATAGACACCAACAGCAGCTCAGCAAAGGTACCACCTTCATGGAACTTGTTCCCATGTTTTCACAAACAATGTCTTATACAGTCAAAACTGACCTAACAGTCACTTGAGAATAACGCTCAATGCAGACAACAGTCAGTCTGGATTCCCCACGACGAAAATCACTATATTACGCTTGAGAATAACGGTCAATTGTCCATAACAGCAAACGACCAGTATATTTCACTCCAAAAGTCATGTTTAAACTGAAAACAACAGTCACGCGTCAGTCGTTTCGAGTCGCGAAAAGTAAGAACACAAACGAAACAGGTGCACATAACACTAATAATGTGTATTAGTAGCAATTATCGGCTGCAGTCATAACAACAAAGCATGGGCGCGTGACACAGTCAATGGATCTTTATTGCTGATAAGGTGTTGAAAACAACACTAAGCTAGTGAGTGTTGTTATAAGAAGACGATGAAAGGATAAGTGATTGTCTAGTAAGGAAAAACAGACATTGAATTGCAACTTTTATAACAATCTAAATATTTTTTAACAAGATTTTGGCGTCTTTTTCCTTGATTTAGAACGATACAGTTATACCATACTTTCAGTTTATGACAGCGAGTCCGCTTTTATATTTGTTTTGGACGTGACGTTAATGACATGTGACAATCTTTATTTAAAAATGAATCCCAATTAATGTAATACAAACTGCCGATTTACTGACTGAATGAATGAGATGCATGAGTAAACAACAATTATATTGTTGATAAAGTCAAAGATTTAGTTTAGAAAAGGTTATGTAATTAAATCAATTTATAAGATTTATTCAGTATTATTCAATAGAAATTATATATGTTATTATGCCTAGTTGTCGGCAATAAGGGTATAATGTTTAAACGGTTGCGTTTCGTGTTTTGCTCAAAAACGTTTACAAAAACAGTAAACGTTTAAACGACAGTCAATATCAATATAATAAATATTGGGGTGCAAATAACGTAGCCGACTACGAAGTATATCGATGACGAACTGCGAATTCCGGGTAATTGCAGTAAATCCGGGCACTACCAAATTCGGCAGAAATTTATTTCTGATTTTGGTTAGCGGATGGCTCGAACATGAACGGAAACTAACAGAAAATCTTCGCTTCTTGCCAAAAATCTTACAACTTGGCAACGAAACAGAGCATATGCCGCCATCTTGAAATATTTTTAAGTGATTGATTAGCAAAGTAATGCACTGCGGTAGCATGTTGAAAGCAATATTTTAACCAAATTATATATTGATTACGTTTTTGCAAGTTAACTGTTGTTGTTTTTCTTTCTGCAGTCAAACGATATGCACATTGTATTTCATGTGCAAAATACGTACATTTTTTTCGGAGTGTCGTTTTTGGATACCGTTTTTTCGTTGATTTTACATTATTTTCGACGTTCTTTAAATTGTTTTTATAGAATGACCAATAACATGTGGTGATATGGATGGTCTGGTTTATAATATTTTATGGTTTTAATATGGCGTCATTGCGCGAATGGGATATGCACGGAATATAACTTCCGGAAATAATTACTACTTTCAGTTTGGAAATGCGATGGTACTTATGCTTTTAAAACGGACATAGGGATACCGTTTAAACGGTAACGTTTCGTTTATTTCATTTCGTTTAAACGTTTAGAAAAATCTGTAAACGTGATACCCTTTGTCGGCAATAAGACTTTGTTTAACACTGTGTGCGAAGACTGGGTGGGGTTACGAGGTAGGAATACTACCAACTGACCAGCCATCAAAAAAATGGTGATCCGAGAATAGCAGTCACTTGTCGACAACGGTCACTTAGGTCATTTCCTTTGACTGACCGCTGTTCTGAGTTTTGACTGTATACAAATTACTTGATCTAATGCAAGGCTTGTATCTTAAGAGGGTTGTTTTTGTGTGTCTGTTTGTCCAAATTTTTAATCTTTCTTATTTGCAAACAAGGATTTTAATGTCACTTCAGATTGATTACATGTCTCAGATGATGACTGAATCACTCATGCTAGTCTATCAAAAGGTCTCAGTTTTCATTCATGTTCACGGTGTTTTGAAGGTGTCTATCTTGCATTCTGGAGATAATACGTGGGTGGTGTTTGAATGGCTTTTCAAATCGGACACATTAAGTCATGGATCTTTTCATTTCACAACATTTGTAAGTGTTTCACACTCAGTGGATTTTGATGCACCATCAAACTTACATTATAATATGCACTAAGGTTACAGTTGTTTGTCACAATGTGAAATATGGAAGCAAAATGTGGTGAAATGAAAATCCGTCATGCTATGTTGTTAACCACAAACCTGGCTGACTGATTCTAGCAAGTTGAAATTCAGTTAGTCTGTATTGTTTTGCTTGTGGTTATTTCACACATTCAGTATGAATATGATTGCATAAGAATCCAGTCTAGTGGATTCAAACATTTTCAAGACAGTAAAAATGATTTACAATGAGTAAGATTTCTATGATTAAAAATATATCCTGCAAGTGAATTTAAACCTTTTATATGAATATGGTAAAAAATTATCACGTTGAGTTGTGGTTATTGTTGTATTCAGATGTCCAGCTCGGCAGGTCTTGAGGCTAAGGGTCAACCCAGGATGACATGCTGTAGTTGGGACCCACATCACAACTGTGTCCAGATTGCAACAGCCAACGACACGTGCATCCGTGGCTGGGATATACGCAACATGCAGTATGGGCATGCATGTGTCACCTTTGCTTGTGCATTTCAATTCTGAGCTACAATATTTTGCAAATGACTCATGTTTCTAAGGTTTTAGCTATTAATATAAGATATGTAGTAAAAACAGAGTTGCATCGTTTGTTTCATGTGTGATTGTCTCTTTGTAATTTGTATGCACCCTTCTTCCAAGAAGAGGGGGTATACTGTTTTTGGCCTGTCTGTCTGTCATTCTGTCTGTCCCAAAACTTTAAGGTCAAAATATGGAACTTTAAGGTCAAAATATGGAACTTTAAGGTCAAAATATGGAACTTTAAGTCAAAACATGGAAATTTTATTTCAAAGCGGTGCAGTAGGGGGCATTGTGTTTCTTACAAACACATCTCTTGTTTATTTAAAAACTAATTTGACAATACTTTCCTTGGGACCATGTGGCATCAATTGCTATAACACTCATTGCAATGCATATCAAGATTTAAAAAAAAAACACTCGAAAAAACTTGTGCATGTGTGCAACATATTGTGTTCTTAAAAAAATGTACCAGGTTTTCATGGATACACCATCAAAATGAATTTATCTTCATTTTCTCCAGACAGACCTATGTGATAGACAATGCCCATGGACAGCTGGTACGTGATCTAGACTTCAATCCAAACAAGCAGTACTACTTGCTGAGCTGCGGGGATGACTGTAAGGTCAAATTCTGGGACGTCAGAAATGTAACTGAGCCATTGAAGGTCCTGTCTGATCATTCCCATTGGTAAAGACATTTGCTGTTTTCTTAAGCAATTTTTTGACTGACCAATTAGAATTCAATTTTTTTTAATTGCTGTTTTTGAAGTTTCCAGTTTTGTCATTGACGTACTATAATCAAAACCAGTGACCGTTTGTCCACCAAGCCCTTAATATTTAAATTCAAATGCAACTAGATATATCAAACAGGTTCTTACCCTTTCTGCAGATACAGAAGTATTATTCATATACCCTAATGTCCTGTCACAATTCTATGATTTTCATCTCTGCCAGTACTGAGGTGACCGCGTTTTGGTCATCATGGCGCTCTTGTTTCCACATCCTGAACCTACCTAAAACTGAAGTGTATCAACATTTCTTAGAAATGAGCCATGCTCTGGAAAAACAGGGTTTAATGCATGTGCATAAAGTTTCGTCCCAGATATCAGATAGCCTATGCAGTCTGCACAGGCTAATCAGGGACAACACTTTCTGCTTGATTGGTATTTTTTGTTAAAGANACTTTCATGAGCGCTTATTACATTATTGCATTTTAATAGATTACACTTTCCTTGATGAGCTGCATGTCATATTCAGCTTCAGAAAGCAAGGCAGAGATGAAAGCGGCTGTATGGAAGCTGCCGTCTGATTTTGACGACGTTACAACGGAAGATCAGTCCTCCATGCAGCCTTTACAGCTCGTCTGCCGTCTTGAGGCTAATGACTATGGGGACATAAAAAGGTGTTGTCTTTAATATATTTTTATTATCATGCCAGCTACATGTATCAAAGATAGTGGGGACTATGGGGACATAAAAAGGTGATGCCTGATATATTGTGGGATATAATTATTTGTCAATGTCTGTAGTTTTGTTTACATTCTCTTTCAAATGTTTTCTTCTGATATTCACAAATCTTAAAGAAGTTGCTAATGCCAAATGGGCAATATAGGCATAATAGCTAGGCCAATCGTGTAAGTCATTTTATTTCATACAATTTTTACCAACAAACAAAAATAACATCTAACACCCACTTCACATACACGAGCAACGCTCTGAGAAAATGGGGCTTTATGCATGCGTGTAAAGTGTCGTGGCTAAATAACATATAAAACCTAACTAACGTACATACATTCCCTGTCTATGCACAGTGTGATGTGGCATCCTTCTGGAGATGGTAGCACCATTGTTGGGCTAGCAGACTCCCACATTGTCCTCTGGGATATAGACACCAACAGCAGCTTAGCAAAGGTATGACCTTCGTGGAACTTGTTCCCATGTTTACACAAATGAGCTTTGTTCTGGAAAAACTGGGCTTAATTTATGAGTGTCAAATGTTGTCCCAGATTAGCCTGTGCAGTCTGCACATGCTAATCAGGGACAACACTTTACGCTTTTATGGAATTTTTTGTTTCTAGGAAGTCTCTGCACATGCTAATCTAGGATGACACTTTACGCACATACGTTAAGCCCAATATTCCCATGTTTTCACAAATAATGTCTTATTTACTAATAACTAGATCTTATACAAAAGTTTCTGTCTAAAGAGACTAGTTTATGTGGGTATGTCTGTCCAGTTTTATTGTTGCCTAATTGGAGGTAAGGATTTTAATGTAACTGCAAATTTATTACTGATCTCAGATGTTGACTGAATCCCTCATCCTAGTCTATCAAAAGGTCTCAGTTTTAATTCATGGTCACAGTGTTGTCAAGGTGTCTTTCTTGCATTCTGGAGATAACACATGGATGACACTTTTAGCTTTTATGGAAGTTTTCGTTTAAAGGAACTCACTTCTAACCAAAATAAAGTCCAGGCGGAAAGTTTCTTCCCTGATTAGCCTGTGTAGACACTTAACGCACATGCATGAATCCCAGTTTTCACAGAACCAGGCTCAAATAATAAAAAAGTAAAAGTTTATCACATTAAGTCATGGTTCTCATTGTATTCAGATGTCCAGCTCAGCAGGTCTTGAGGCCAAGGGTCAACCCAGGATGACATGCTGTAGTTGGGACCCTCATCACAATTGTGTCCAGATTGCAACAGCCAACGACACGTGCATCCGGGGCTGGGATATACGCAACATGCAGTAAGGGCATGCATGTGGCACCTTTGCTTGTGTATTTTAATTCTAAGAAACAAATTTTTGCAAATAACTCATGTTTCTCTGGTTTTTGATGATTAATATTAAATATGTAGTAAATACAGAGTTCATACATTGTTTGTTTCATGTTTGATTGTCTCTATGTAATCTTTTTTTTTAAATCTCATATGACAATACTTTCCTTGGGACCATGTGGCATCAATTGCTATGCATATCAAGATTAAAAAAAAAAAAAAAAATGTGCATGTGTGCAACATATTGTGATCTTTAAAAAATGTACCAGGTTTTCATGGATACACCATCAAAATGAATTTATCTTCATTTTCTCCAGACAGACCTATGTGATAGACAATGCCCATGGACAGCTGGTACGTGATCTAGACTTCAATCCAAACAAGCAGTACTACTTGCTGAGCTGCGGGGATGACTGTAAGGTCAAATTCTGGGACGTCAGAAATGTAACTGAGCCATTGAAGGTCCTGTCTGATCATTCCCATTGGTAAAGACATTTGCTGTTTTCTTAAGCAATTTTTTGACTGACCAATTAGAATTCAATTTTTTTTATATGCTGTTTTTGAAGTTTCCAGTTTTGTCATTGACGTACTATAATCAAAACCAGTGACCGTTTGTCCACCAAGCCCTTAATATTTAAATTCAAATGCAACTAGATATATCAAACAGGTTCTTACCCTTTCTGCAGATACAGAAGTATTATTCATATACCCTAATGTCCTGTCACAATTCTATGATTTTCATCTCTGCCAGTACTGAGGTGACCGCGTTTTGGTCATCATGGCGCTCTTGTTTCCACATCCTGAACCTACCTAAAACTGAAGTGTATCAACATTTCTTAGAAATGAGCCATGCTCTGGAAAAACAGGGTTTAATGCATGTGCATAAAGTTTCGTCCCAGATATCAGATAGCCTATGCAGTCTGCACAGGCTAATCAGGGACAACACTTTCTGCTTGATTGGTATTTTTTGTTAAAGAAAGTCTCTTCTTAGCGAAAATCCAGTTTGCACAGGCTAATTTGGGACAACACTTTACACACATTTAATGAAGCCCGGGTTTCCCAGAGCTGGGCTCCAATTTAAATGTTTCCCTTTTCTCAATTTCACTGAGTTGCTTTTCCAAGGGTGTGGTCAGTTCGGTACAACCGGTTCCACGACCAGCTGATCCTGTCCTCGAGCAGCGACAGTCGCGTGGTTCTCAACAACATCGTCTCGCTGTCCTCCGAACCGTACGGGAATCTCGTGGAACGTGACGATGAGGAGCATGACGATACTGAGTAGGCCTGCTGAGTAGCTTTATGAGATGGGGAAGGGGTGTATTTCCATCTGTTTTGTTAAGGGTTTAATATACTGTAAAATCATTTTAATTTGTCTGCATAAAATTTTGCAATTTAAAAAAAAATACTTTTCCGTGGACACGTAAATTTGTGGATTTCTGATTTAAGAGAAAACAAATAGAAATTTGCGTCTGCAGGCTTTCCAGCGTTCCTAGTTTTTCCTAGATTTCCTACTTTTTCCTAGTATTTTTGAAAGTCTCTTACTTTTTCCTAGTTTTTGCAAAAAGCTCCTAGTTCTCCTAGTTTTTTTTCAGTGACGAGTCTTAAAATTCTTTAATGGGGCATTTTTTTTATTTTTTTTTTGTTAATTTAATGTCACCTCTTGATATGAATACATGTATTCATAGTGTTTCAAATATATTTGGGTTGGCTGAAGTTATGCATTAATGGTTTGTTTTCCTAGATATATTTGCAGTTCATAGACAGAAGATGTTTGGCTGACTAGTTCTGACCAAGTTTGCAAAAGTGTGCCTTATAATCATTACCTGAACCTGGTAAACCCTTTACCACTCACATACACACTTTGAGGCATTTGTAGTGCCTTAGGAAATAAAATAAAACTTAAGACCTTTTTTTTTACCAGATTACCAGTTTTAAAGGCTTCATTTCCAACCTTAAGATACTGATGAGCAGCAAACAGCATAAAACCTGAACAGACTGCAAGTTATATGCTGGTTGTGTATAGCCATTTCACTTTGTTTCTGAGTGCAAAAGGGTTCAGGCAGCGAAATTATGCAATGTAAACCGTTCAATGCAATCTCTCATAACCCTTGAGGAGATAATGGAACGCTATTAATATTGAACATTAAATAAATAAGCTATAAAAAGGTTGGAAAACATATATGCAAATGCACAGAGTTTTGAGTGAATTTCATATAACTCAATAACCAAAGCAATAACGTGTTAATGCTATTGGTAACAGTGTTTATTTTCGTTCAAATTTGGAACTTGTAGGGGGACCCACTCCCAATGTGAAAAAATATATATTTTTCCAACATGGGACATATAAATTCCCAATTGAAGGTTTCAAAAATAAATAAAATACCTCAACATTTAGTTCATCTCCAATCAAGCTTTATAAGTTAAACCTTCTCAATTTTAAAGTATTTGTTAGTAGAAAGACAGCAACACTTATTTGTGTATTTCAGCCAAACAACACTATTTTTCCCAATCCTAAGGGACCCGGCCCCATTCCCAAATTGGTGAAAATAAACACTGGGTAAAAACACCATGACTGTCCTGGCAATAGGATTCAAAACTGGTCTTTGGACTCCTAACTTGGAAAAATTGAGAGTCCCATTGTGCAAGCGACTAAATTTTCAACTGATAAATTTATTTATACTCATATATAAGTTTATTTCTTTGTTTTGTTAAAAAAAAACGATACATAGCAACACCACAAAACAAGATTTTAAATGTTTTAAAATATTACTTAAATAATTAAATGTTCAAATCAAGCTTTAATTACATATTAGCTACCTATGTTATGCGCTATACCTTAATCCAGTAGATCAGCCCAAGAAAGTAGTCAGCCAAACAGCTTCTGAATGTGTGTGAATAATGAAATGGTTATACTTACAAAAAGGTATGATTTGTTATAATATTACTCCTAGTTTTTCATAAACCCGTCTAGTTTTTTTCTAGTTTTCTCCTAGTTTTTTGTTCAAAGCACTCCTAGTTTTCTCCTAGTTTTTTGTTAAGGCCTGCTGAAAAGCCTGCGTCTGTCATTTTACGATGTGTTTGTGTTAAATTCGTGGATCAGTCAACTCAAGAAAGCAACAAAAATTAATGTCCCTCGAAAATAATGATTTTACAGTATTTAAAGTACCAGTATTCTTCTTATGTTTAATACGATTCCAGTTCAATACCAGAAAACAAAATTAATTCATTTAATAATTGGTAAAACAGAAACATGGCTCTTTACTAAAAATCAAATCCATAAATGTGTTGTTTCCACTCCTAGCAGGATGCAAAATGTTGTGAAAGGAACCTTTGGGACATAGCAGTTATCATTTCAGAATTGCATAGTCAAAGAAATCTTTGTAATTTTCCATTTATTATGCAAGAATGTGTATTTTCAAAGAATCCTTTTGAACATTCTAATTATTTCAGGGTTTCTAGTCAAAGAAAAGTTTTGAAAATTATATTGAGCATCTATGGGGTTCATTGTCAATGAAGCCTTTAGAATATTCCATCGTTCATTTCAGGGGTTCCACTCCACAGGAAGACGGGGTCATTGCGACATACGAGGAACACGAAGACAGCGTATACACAGTGGACTGGTCCACGGCTGACCCTTGGGTGTTTGCTTCCCTTAGTTACGATGGTAGACTGGTTATCAACAGAGTGCCTCGAGCAGAGAAATACAAGATATTGTTATAAAGGATGATGTTTGAATTGATCTGTGTTGACCTTAAAAATGTTTGTATGAGTTCAGTGCATTGCTTTTGGTCCGCATGTTTCACTTTTGCGTGTACAGTTTGAGATAAACACTGGTGTTGGAGGTTATATTGCTTTTACAATTAGTTAAGTTTTATTGATTCATGGAATTGGGGAGTTGTGCAATACTGACAAATATTTTTCTTACTATGAGTTTAATAATTTATTCTGTACAATTTGTGCAGTTTGTTAACCCTTTGCATGCTGGGAAATTTGTCGTCTGCTAAAATGTTGTGTGCTCAATTTCTAAATTTAGCATTTTCTTCGATTTTTGTTTTAAAGAATACTATCAGAATAGCAAACAGTTTGGTTCCTGATGAGACGCTACGTTCTGTGGCGTCTCATCTGGATCCAAACTGTTTGCAAAGGCCTTAAAAATTCGGTTCCAGCACTGAAAAAGTTAATGAAATTAAAATATATAAATAGTGCATTCATTATATTTCAAATACACCTTAGATATAGGTGATTACAATTAATAGGACTCTTAAGAAATTGTAAATAAAGAATACAAGTATATTATGTATGTTTATTCCTTCATCTGTGTTATGCATGCAAAGAATGTGCTTTTGCGAGTTAAATTCAACATTCCTTAAAATATGATGTGTATTGTTACTATGTGTATGTATTGGAAAAATAAAATATAATGCTGATTGTCACAGATTGTTATTGATGTATATTAAAAAGGTTAAAATTGTACACATAGATAAATAAGCTGTAAAAGAAAGGGTTTGTTATAAATATATCCATCTACAATTTTAGCTTGGTATACTTACCTCGTGAGATTTAAAATAATATTCATTATAATTAATCCACCAGTCTCAAACTTTCACATGTGCGTTATGATTTTGCAGGACGATGCATGTACAATTTAACCCTTTGCATGCTGGGTAATTTGTCGTCTGCTAAAATGTCGTCTGCTGAATTTCTAAAATTAGCATTTTCTTCGATTTTTTTCGAAGAATACTATCAGAATAGCAAACAGTTTGGATCCTGATGAGACGCCACATTCTGTGGCGTCTCATCTGGATCCAAACTGTTTGCAAAGGCCTTCAAAATCCGGTTCCAGCGCTCAAAGGGTTAATCCAGGTCATCTCATGAGTCGGCTGTAATATTGTGGGAGCTAACAGTTACATGTTCATACATTTGTTGTGGCTTGATATTCATCATACAGTTTAAAACAATGAGTATGTTGGGTGGTGTTCCCTGTAAGACATTTTACACGAGAATTTAATTACACTATATTTTCGGGGTTTCCAAAAGTTATTTCTACTATTGGCTTCTTACTTTTCATACTGGCTACTAAAATGGCTAAAAAAATGTGAACATATTTTTCAGACTATATGGGATATTTCTTCTTAAATGCTTATACTAATTATAACTTCGTAGTGCCAACAATTGCATGTTGATGTCAAAGAGGTATCTTTGCCATTGAAGTTTAGTTATATTATCAATTGATAAATAAATGATTATAGTTCATGATAAACACTCTTAAATGACCGATTATAAACCATGACGCAACTTGCCATGAAGCATAAATGATGCTATATTATCTCATACTTCAAATTTAACACCTACCATAATAGCTAAAGCTTAATTTCAAGACATATATTATCTCCAGTTATCCAGAATGTGCCATTGGATTGCTAAAAAAGAGTACAGGTAAGTCTCGTGAATATATTCCATATTTGTCTATCCTATACAAATCCCAATAACTTGATGTTGTCATTACGGTAATCTCATGAAACACTTGCACAGACACAATCGAGTATGAGTGTAGGGCACGATTCCAGCGTTTAAATACTGCCAAGTAAGTTAACTATATATGTATACTAGTATTACGTGAAGGTTGGACAGTTAAAATAATATAACTGACTGCAATTGGGTATTTGGCAATGTCCGTAAAACTTGATGTACAGTAACGTACTGCCTTGATAGTGGACACTGATACAAGTTTCCCGGACTAGGAAAGCTTTTGAAATCTATTTTTCTGCTGGTACAAATAAAGCTTAAACATTCTTAAACCATCCAAAGTAACATACTAAATTAAAAGTTAGTGTTCTTTTCGATCGCCGCTACACTTGACGTCCGGAGGCGATGATGAAACGTATGGTATCCAGTAGAGCTTATATCTGTCCTTACAGTTGCTCCTGCATTTTTACGTGTTCCGAAACAGTTATTATATGAATGAAATTACCTTTGGTTGATAAATAGGCCATCGTTGTTTGTACCGATTGTTTAGTAGATTTTTTTCAAAGACTAGAGCAATCCGGAAGAAATCTATCACAATCAGTAGACAAGAATATAAATTACCGAGCTGGCTAGCTTCGATCCCCGGGCCGGACACATCACGTGTGTGGGGATTGGTCATGTAACCCGTTCTCCCCATCCTCTGATTCAAGTAGGGCAATTGTCAGTTATACTTGTAGCATATGAACACCGGCTAACCCAGGAAAGTGCGAGTTGATGTACTGACCATCGTGAAATGACAAATGGACTTTTGAAAAACGGCGGAAATTCCAACAAACAAACAACAGATATATGAAGCCACGCCTTTCCGATTTTTATCCAAGGGTTAACCCATAATCGAATGGATAACCTATATTATAGTTTTACCCTGCCTCACCCCCTTATGAATATTCCGAAAAAAAAACTTAAGCAATTCTAAATTTAGATACTGGTAATACATATCGTGCATTTGTTGATACAGATTTTTATATATTCATGTATAGACCAGCAACAATTTTACTTAAAGGTAACTGCACATCATCACTAAGAGTTTGCTGTCTAGTTCGAGTCACACATTCGGCCTTTTATTTGAAATTTATGTGTATATCAAGTGCAAGATTGTTGTGAAAAAGTATTGGTTTCATTGATAAATTAAAGGCAGCATAAAAATAACCGTTTGTATGCCTATACTTCTCGAACTGAGAGTTAATGTGAATTAATACAATGGTTATTTTGTTACTTTTAATTTTATGATATATCAATGAAGCGAACAATAAAATAAAACAATACATTAATTTGACACTTTTTATGAATCATTTATTATAAAAGCAATGTGTATTGATAGATATTTGGTCAATGTCAATATATTTCTATGACAAACATACTATCATACCAGCAATAAAATTAACACACATATGTTTATTCAACGATCATAACATGTAATAGTTCATGAAATGCAATTAAAAACATAATATTACATCACACCAAAATGCTATGCTGTATACCGGTACTTTATCTGTGTGACGAAACCTCCAATTTAACACAATATAGATAAGACAATTCCTTAGTTTGGCGTATCCTCAATCACACTCTACTTTCTGTTTTAATTGTTACTAAATTTGATAATTACGATCATAAATAATATATTCACACTCTACTTTCTGTTTTAATTGTTACTAAATTTGATTAGTACGATCATAAATAATATATTTTGAAAACAAAATGTTCCTTTGAGACCCAGGTCATACTTCTTCATTGACATATTTTTGTAATATTGTATATAAGGACCTATTGTTGTTGTTGTCTGGAGCTGTATCCGTTCGCTTCGGATCAATCCTCTTAGTAGAAGTCTTCTTGAGGATAGCTTGAGTCAATATAATTACACAATACACATATGTACAGTTCCAGAAACACAACTTGTATACAGTTTTCATGCACATCAATAATTTTACACTTTTATCGTAATTTTAGTGTCAGTTCGTTTAATTTTTGGCTTACTTGGTCATGCAAAATCCCCCAAAGTATAATGAGGACCATTTATGAGGGGAGATACATAATTTAGATACCCACTATATTGCTATAGAAAGTTGGCCTGTTCGAGATGAAATGATTCGTTCGCAGTAGATTTGTGACCATCTCTCGACATCGGTCTTCTGCTTTCTCGACAGGTTGATGTGTTGCTGTAGTAATACATGAGTGCAGTCTAATATGGTCTGTATGAGTAGGTCCCAATTACAGCTAATGGCAGCAAACTCCTGTCTTCCGATAATCTGTTGCAGAATGTTCATGCCCCCCTCCCTCTATTCAAATTGTTTGTTCAGGAGCTATGCGAAGGACATCTAAGGACGGTATTTAGACTGAACTTAACTGCACATGCGCAAAGCGATGTTTACGTAAAATCATTTCCGGTTTCTAAACTTTCCTGCGCGGCATTATCGATAACAATTTGATTTCTCTAATAAAACAGCGTCATTCTGCTCACTTTAAACGACTTGGTAAGTAAAGAGTAGTATCAAGTATGAGTGCCGCAATAATAGGAAAGCTTCCACATGACATCAAAGGGAGAAAACGCCAGCGAACTTGATTTCTTCATTGTTGACGGCATGCGACCTCGTAATTTCACGAAATTGTACTCCGTCTAAATCATTGTAAATGGTTTGTTCTTTACGTTTTGCCTAGTGATGCAGAACTTAATGCAATGTATAGAGTTATCGACCTTCTGGTTGAGGCATAATAACATGTAGGCATGCATCAAGTCAAGTAATATTTATTTATAAAGTCGGATGTATACAACATTTTTAAAACACAAGCTCTGAAGAGCTTTTAAAACCGACTTATAAGCTAAACATTAACATGATAACATAAAAGCACATACAATTACATTACTTAAAACAATTTTTTTAAATTATAGCATGACAAAATGAACAAACCATGGCAACACAATATTGCATTGCACAATTGATTATTTATCTAACCAATCATAGTATTATTATATCATCCTCTAGAGAGAGCGGAGGCTAAAATATAGCAAGTTACATGCATGCATATCACTTTATAGCATTAGCTCGAAAGAGCTTGGTAAGAAATAAATTAAATAAAACAGAATGTGGTATTTAAACTTTAAACGTGTGGGGTATCTGCTGATTTTGACCATGAAGGCCTAAAAACTGCTCTAAAAGGAAATGAAAGAAGACGCTGAGGACTTGAATATAAACACAAAAGTGTGACCAATAAAATGATTTTAAAACACTTATCCCCCCATAATCAAATTTGGAGAAAACTGATCAGCATCTACCTCACTGGAAACTAAAATACATGGCATTGCAGCATAGGATTGGCTACCTAGCAGAAACATTGTCTACATACATATTGACAAACATATGTAGCAGCTATCTGCATATCTGTGATTCCGGCAATGAGTCTAATGAATATGTTGCTGCAAAATCAAATGATTACAAATAAAAAAAAGTGTGTTTGTTATGTCAATATGACTGTAATTAAAAGTTTAGTATTTGGCATTAAAAAAACTAAACATAAAACATTACAATTAATTAAGACTACAGGGGGTTCCGACGGTGTAGGGATAGTAAAATATGTGTAGTAAGGTCAATTTCTTATCTCCCTTTTTATGTAACATACATTCACTTCTTTGTGGGAATTTTGTCCTCTCACCAGTGTTCGTTCACCCATGAAAGTTGTGCAATTGTGGTCATGTCCAATCGTTATTTAGAATTGATCCAATGCAAGATTTTCATTGGTCATTCAAATGTTACTGTTCATTTCCTTATACAATTACTGACCATGCTTGCATTTGTCTCGTGGACGCAAGTCCATGTGGCTATCATTTAATTCCAACCTGGTGAGTTGTTCAACTGTTTTCCTTTATATAACATTATCGTATTATCAAATGTGTGTTAATTAGTGTAATTATTGTGATATTCATTTCATTCATATTTCGTACGTAGTATCGATTGTTTTGTTCTGTTTGTAAAATATTGTCATTGTTTTGTTTAGGTCCTTTTCCGTCACAGACTATATTGGTCTCGTCTCCAATAAAATGGAAAACATCCATGGACTTGTGTAATCATGTGCCCCCACTCCCACACCCACTACATATGTGTGAATGATGAGAACATTTGTTCTAATGACATTAAGTTTGAGTTGGAAATGGGTTCTTGTCTGCAGTGATAATTTTTCATGTTGAACAAATGAGTTTTTGGAGTGCACATGTGCTGAAACAATGAGCTTTTCCCAAAACCAATGAGCTTTTCAAATTGTTAAGAAAAAACTTGAATGTTGAAAAATGGATTTTAGCTGGGATGCTTAGATAGCAGCAATATGGTCTGATAAAGCAGCTTAAAATTCTGTTTTTGGCAGCTTTGGTGGATGTTGTTTCTAATACCAGTGTCAGTGCATACGCCACAGTACATAAAGTCGCATTCACTGTCATATTTCAACCAACTATAAGTTGTTTGCAATTTAGGCAAAAACTTGTTGGAAATAGGAGGTATTTATTGATCCAAAATTTGCGTAGGGCGCAACTATTCCAATGTTGGACTTTCTTCTTATCTATTAAGTATTAAAGAGTTTTTATCAATGGACTATTTCAGGTATATACGTATTTCACTCCCAGATTTTCTGCACAGGCTGTAGATTTATACAGTAAATAATCCTGTGTTGTATTTTATGCGTACATACGCAAATCTAATAGGGACGTGGACATTTCTGCGTACAGGCGCAGATAATCCTCCGGTGGATTATTTGCGTCTGTGGATTTATACAGTATATAATCCTGTGTTGGATTTTAGGCGTACATATGCAAATCTCTAATAGGGACGTGGACAATTTCTGCGTACATGCGCCATATGACATAATATTGCTATAGTAAAACACTAGAAGTCACATTTTTTGCCAAATCTTAATAAAACTTTCTCAGAACATTTCTTTTAATAATATTTGGGCCAAGTTAAAAAACTGTTCCATTCCGTTAAAACGAGCCGCTTTGGATGGGGTGGCAGTGAGTTAACTTTATTTGATAACATTAAGATAATATCCTTCACATGCATGTTAAACTTGCAATAATAAACTATAGATTATTAAATACACAATTTAAACATAGAATATTTCAATGGTATGAATTTAATTAAGTAAATATCTTCTTTTTTAATATTAAAATTAATGGTCCCTCCCCGGTGCGCTTGAATTTCAAAATCAGAGTCCGCGGGGCTCCTGAAATTTTCCGATCAATGCCTTTTGGCTGTTACTGCAACAGTAGCAGAAACTAGCCATTCTTAAGATCAAAGCGATACCGACTTAGCCGAAAATTTAGAAAGCCGATTTACGATCCTTTGTCTATCGCTGTAACCAACTTAAGCGCGCCTAAAGGCGGAGCGTCGTTGTATTGGAAAATCTATTTTTGCCAATAAGACGCTTTGTATGAGCGACAGATATTGTAGGAAGACAATACCTGCAGTTAAATTATGCAGACGACTCGTGGCGTTAATGACATTGTCACAGAAATCTTGTCCAATTACTAAGAAGAAGATTATGGCAACCGGCTGTAATCCTCGTGGACATTGTGCATTTCATGCATAATACTCTCAAAACATTTACTCGACTCGTAAAGCGTTTTAACAAATTATCGTTTAATTCACTTTTTAGTGTTAATGTTTTGTTGAAATCTCAAATGAGCATAATCCGTAACAGACTTCCGAATGTTAATGTTAACGCGATGTTAACAGATGCTTGCTTCAAATAAACAGCGCACATTTATTTTGTGTTGACCCTTTCAATAAAACGGGCGCGAAAATTATGCAGCATGTACAACGTCGCGTCATTTGTATAGAAAGCATGGGTGTATTGAGCGATGTATTAAAACGCACACAACACGTCAGGTGATTAACGCATGTTCAGTGGGAATATTTCATCAAATCTATAAATAGTCACTTATGACGAAATTCATTTGATACTTTAGAAAAATGGAAATTCATGGGAACTTTTATCGTCAATATTTACCAGAAATTGCTTTCAAAAATGGAACACACGGGATAATTGGGTAAGGCCTAAAAAAATTACATGTCTGTTTCAGGTTACGGGCTCAAAAAAATGAGGGTCGGTAGGTTGTTTTTTTTTTTTTTTTTTTTTTTT
>VMBQ01002302.1:71392-126041 GCA_007657795.1 Dreissena rostriformis
ATTGCCCCCAATTAACAACCCGCTTCTGCTACTCGAGTGGACCCAGTGTTGTTTTTGACACCTTATCGGCGATTTATCGGCAAATTATTGATTTTATCAGGCATTCACACCACAGTGTTTTTATGAAAGGGGTCTCTAATTGCTATCGAAAGATGTATCATACAGAAATAAACGCCAATGACACTAATTATCCTGTGTATTATACCACCTAAGGTTATAAAACCTGTTAAAACACCTATTTTGTACATCAAACAAATTGGATGCTGACCATTACGCATCGATGTTTCACATAAATTAACTTTCGTTTTCGACTGATTTTCAACATATTGTAACATATTGCATCAATCTAAATTTAGAGTTAATTGACGATTGGTTGAATAAGAAAAGTGCTCGATGCGCTCACATCGCGTCACACGATTTATATATGTTCAAGGGGATATCCCTGTACCGATTGGATGTCAAATCGAGGCATACGGGAAAACCCCACAATTCAGTTTATAGAGCGTGTTAAATTCCGGACAATGAGAAACGCTGTGTTCATTTCTTAAACACATGTATCGTCAAAATTGGACCGAAAAAAAGAGTCTTTGTGAGTAATATACTGACTGCTGACTAAAGTAAAGGTCGAATGATTGATCGTTTTAGGTGTCCTGCTTTTTGGTCAAATTTCCTGACAATTTTTTATGGAGTGTCCCGATTTCGACCTGAAAAATTCTGGCATGTATTTCGGATGTAAATTTTCGAATACTTTTTCCCCTGATTTTAAATCCAGACCGATTGATGTTGTGGGAAAATATGATCCCTGGTTATTGCGCACGGGCATCCGAATACTACCTCGTATGCGAGTAAACTCATGTCCTTTTCTGGTTTAACAAGAACACGTTCTGCAACTTAGATCGTTGTAATCGGGATATAAATGGTTTGTTTCCGTTCAAATTTACATTAAACAGCGCCTTTTTATTGTTTTATATATCTTTGTGGCCAGTAGATTGACTTATAAATGTATCTAGATTCTGAGAGTTATCGTATATTTTTGCGATAGCAGTATTTGTCTTTTGACTGTTTCTAAATTCTGATAATTGCTATGTGCTTTTAAAACGGAGTCTTTTGCATTTTAATACATAATTTATAACTACATGTTTTCTGTTGTTTTAAGGTACATCATTGATTCCTTACCAGTATTATTGTTTGTTTTTGTGTAGATATTGATTGGCATTCACATTTGGGAAAAATATAATTATACTTTTTTTCCATTGGGAATGGGACAGATTACCGGCCCCGATTTCTAATGAAAAAAAGCCAATAGCTGTGCTGTAACAGCATAAGTGTCATAAACTCTTTCAATGAAAATACAATGAACTTTCAAAAAATCACAGCATTGCATGATATTTAAGGTTTATTTAGTTTTTACCACTTCAAAAAGGATCAATTTGTACATAACTTTTCTGGATAAATAATCAAAAGAATATTTATTAAGTTTAAGGTCAATGCTCAAAATATGGGCATGATACAGGCATCTTCTTCAAAATTAAGTCCTTTTTACGCGTGCAGAGTCAAATTTTGGTAATCTGCCTCTACAAATGCTAAACAATGCAAAAGTTTTAAAAGACTTTGTTCACAGCTAAAATACTAATGATTTATTAGAGTGAAAGAAGTTTGAAAACATTTAAAATTAGGTGTAAACATCTGCAATCTTAGGAAAATATTTAAATAGGTTGTTTCCACTCTTGGATACATTTTCCTGCCTTTGAAACAGATTTAAACACAAACATTAAGTAAAGTTGCTTAAATGGAAGTATTTTGTAATATCATATTATGTAACAATAATTTAAGCATTTTTATTTGTTCAAAATTCGGTTTAATAGCTTGCATGCAAGCTCAGTTTAAAAGTTCTTTGTATGAAAGTACATCACTGTATCATACACTGGAATAAATAATGAACAATAACTGTTGTTTTCCCTTAAAGTTTGATAAGGCCTCGTTTTGGAGTTAGCTATTGATTTGTCTGTATAAGGCAGCTGTTGATGGAGTCTGAAGGTGGTTTATACCCTCTTGCACGTCGAGCATTATCTAACAGTTTTTAGCAGAGAATCACAGGAAGTATAATTATGGAGTTTAAATAAATTTAGTGATACTTATTTTAATGTTGTCTGATACATGTCCCCATAAATTACAATATCCATGGTCTTTGATCAATACAGGTTTATGAAACTTGTGCAGTTTTATATAAATACATTGCATATAGCAGTTTTTTTTTATCGTTGATACTCTAGGCTGGTCTTAGTATTGGAAATTCTGTTGCTGTGACAGGGTTGTATTGGCTTTTGTTCAACATCATCAGTCAGAAACTTTGTGTATCCATTGAACAGTTTTCTTTCATCAACTTTGAAACTGACTGAAGAAGGAATCAAACAGTGTACAATTTGGACTTAAACCCTCATACTGGTTTGATCTGTGTTGTCTAATAGTGTAAAATGATATTCTGGTTTGTCTTTCCATTTGGGCAGTTAAATGGCATGGAAAGTTGCTTTATCTGAAACTATTGATTTTTGCAGACATCTTTTTATTATGTGAAAGATTTGCTTTAATTAAACCAATAAATGCAATAACTATGTAAATGGTTTAAAAGTGTTTGCATTTACTATTTAATGAAGTGATGTATGTTAATACAATGTAATATTTATTCATGAATTAGATACTTCATAATTTTTATGACATTTCTGATGTTTGTTCATTGTTTATGAAAATAATCTTGTTTTACAGTTCATCACATTTATATTTGTGGTTTGTTGTTGTTTTAATGGAAGATTCCTTTACTATAAACTCTCATCTGAAGTTACACTGTTTGTGTGCTTCGTTATAAAGCATTTGCAGGTGTTGTGCAAATATGGGCGTGTATGGATGGCAGATGGAAAGTTGGAGAAGTTTTACAACAGTTGTTAGCCATATAGTGCACAGTGGAGAAACGCTTATTGATTTTACTGGGGTCTCAACTGGCAGAGATGTGCTATTGATTTTGTCCAACAAATCACAAAGTTTTCTAGCATGCTGTGGAATGGTGTCTTTTTGTAGCTATAGCAACCAATTACATTTTTAAAAAGTTGAAACATTTGAGATGATTTTCATGCATTTTGAAGTGTTTTTTTTAAATTGGTATGATTGTTATTAAGTGGGCATAAGCTTGTAAAACACCGTGTACAGTATCAAAGTACTTCAAAATGTTCACACCTGAACCAACTAGAATGTGGTCATGACTTGACGTGCCATGAACACAGCTTAACACCACTAGTAAATAATTATCAAAGAAATATTTAAAAAAATCTGTAGAAACAGGTTAAGTCTTTGATTTTTTGTGTGTTATTGTTATGCGATCTGAAAAAATACTTTCAGATTTTTTAATCTTTTTTTCCACTCTGTAAAAGCATATTAACAATTTATTTGTTGACAAAAATAAATGGTAATTCTTTAAACTGATATTGTAAACAAACCAAAATTTAGATTAGTTTGTTAAGGCTGCCCTAACTGTTAATAGTTTAGTAAAGAAACCAAATAATTTATTATTGTGTGTTGTTCATTTTTAGACTTATTGACTTAACTTCAGTTGCTTCACTGTTAAAATTTACATAATATGAACGTTTGTTAAAATGGTAAGTAACACTAGTATCAGATGTTTTGATCTTTGTATGAATTATTATTGATTGCCAGACAATAAAAACAATAAGAACCTTGTAAATGTTGTTAATATGAACTTAAATTGAGTCAGAAGTGAAGTTTTGTTTTCCATGTTTTATTATAATTTAAATTTATTGAGTAAAATTTGTAAAATCTCTGAATAACATTTGAAATGTAATGAACCTTTTTTATGTTTTCTTATACATGATTTTGTACTATTGTAGGATAAAAAGTCTCTAGAGGCCTGTGTTCTCCAATATAGAAAATGAGTACCAGGGTAAGTTTAAGAACCCAAAGTAATGGTACCAAAAGAATAAGATATCTCATGATTTAGTTGTTTGGTAATATGCCCACTTGCTATGAAAATTCTCATAACATTGGCAGTTATTTTTAAACAAACTTACCAACTTGCAATAATGCAGTGATTTATTTAAAGGGACTGTAAACCACAAATGACGAAAAAAGAAAAGTTCTAAAATACAGTATTTTTTTTTACAATTATTAGTTTATAAATATTGGTTAAAATATCACGACTGGTATATAACATTACTTTGTACGAGCCAAAATAGTTCTCCCATGTAAATCATTTTATTTTCAATTTATTTATTAAATCTGTCAAAAAAGGGGAGATCATGGTTTTATTCCATTTCTGAATTAATCAAATTCTGTGACATTAGGGAAAGATCTATGATCATGAAACGTACAGGTTGATGATAAAATGGAGCAGGGTGGAATTAAGTACTGACCAGTCTGGTGATTATTTTTTTCTTAATTGCCAAATCAAAGGTAATTTTCTGAATGGAACACTTGTTAGGTAAGCAAAGTCATTTCATTTGTCATTGAATTTTGGCAGAAACTTAATTGAATTTCAGTTTATTATCATATGTTTGTGTTGACTAGTTCAGAGGGACAGGAAGGGGGGGGGGGCAAAAAGGACCTTTCCCTTATGATACAAAATACTGTAATAATTCAGGATAATTGTATGACTTTTTGAGCATATATTACAGTAAACACCTTTAAACANTTTTATGTTTGACATTTACATTGGCACCAGTAATATGTTCATACATAAAAACATGGGTAATATAACATAAAAGGCACTTTCATTCAGAATTCTGTTGACTTATACATAAGTTTATAGAAATACATGTATACTACAATATTTCCTGTATTGCACACAATGTGTTTTCAGAAGAGAAAGGCCAGTTTGAAGGTTTTGGAGGAGATGGAGAGACTGAAAGAGCTGGATGGTAGGTGGCGCTGTGTTGTCTCATATAATCATGAACATCGTGGAGTTTTTACTTTCACTTTTTAAATGTTACTGGTAAAAGAATGTTTGCTTAGTAATGGTAAATCATCAAAGATTGTGATTAGGTTCCCTGACCACGGTGATATGACAGAAATACTGTTAAAGATGGGATGTAAAAACAAAATCAAACAGACAAATAAAACCTTTACTGAGTTAATCCTTATGATACTTTATACACTATGGTTTTGTAATTTTGTCACTTAGAATAAATGTTTCTTAGTAATACCCTTTTTTGGACAACTTTACCAAGGCAGTGACTCATTGGGTAACTCTTTTGCAGAAATCAAGAATGCAGGCTGCACTGTGAAGGGATGTGATAGCAGTGGACACACTAACGGGATCTCGGTCAGACACAGATCGTAAGTCGCGTGCAGCTGCGCAAGATTTGGAAATCTGTGTATAATTTGCAATTGGCTGAACTTTAATCAAGGAGGAACTCTGTTACTTCTGCAAATAATGAGTCTTTTGCTTTCAAATGTATTTCAATAGCTAAATGATTTTAATGGTTTGAAAAGTTATACAAGTGGACAATGAAACAAAAAATAGTGGAATGAGAAACTATGACTATTAAAATATTTTAAGTATGAATACACTAGTGCTTGTTTCAATTATGTTAAGTAGTATATTTTCATGCTCTTTTTTACAAAAGGAAAATAATATGACAATTTTGTTCACTTATTGTTTGAAAATTCTTTCAATTATCAGCAGTAGGACTGATTTGGCGTTACAAGCTTTTTCTTTTGTGAATCATTAAAATGTTAATTTAAAACGAAATTAAGTAAATATGCACTGGCATTCTACGTATTTTAAAGCCACTATTACGCTCAAAATCAAGGAAAATTTCGTAATATATTTCGTAAAATATTGTTTACATATAAATTATCAGTGCAGGCCTTTTTCTGCCTATCTCACGGGTCCGATAGTTGGACCCATTCCCCATGCCAAATATGCATATTTTTCCCCAATTCTCAAAAAAAAAAATTTTNGATTTTTATCCAAAATGGCTGGAAAACCCCCTGCCCAAATAATGCTTTTGTCGATGAAAATTCTTTCCAATTTGAAATATTTCGCGACTCCAAAAATCCCCATTTTGCTAGGTTAAGGTACTTTTTCCCCAAATTGACAGAAAAAGGCCTGCAGTGTTCCTTATAGCAATAGCCAAAATTCGAACGATATTTTTGTGTGGCACAATTAATTCCGTTTTTTTTCCCCACAACAATATTTATTCATACGACACATGAACACTAAATTGGTACTTGAACATGTGTTTAATATATTGTACCACAAACAAATTAAAAAGAGCATTTTGTATCGTGTTAAATGTATGTTACCAGAGCACATATAACGTTGAAAATTTGGCTATTGCTATAAAGAACACTGATTATTTATATGTTAACTTTATTTTACGAAATTTATTACGAAATTTTCGTTAATTTTGAGCCTTATAGAGGCTTTAATTTTCTTCAGGGTAAGAAATTGTCCACTGCAAAAGCGTAGGGATATGCTGTTGGAACCTCCACCAAAAGTGGCTCGAATTGATCAGTCATCCTCGAGACAGAGCGGTGAAAATGCAATCTCGGCAACCAAAGTTAAAGAAGAACCAAAAGAAATGGAAGATTATCAGGAAATGCGAGATGTAGAGGAGGATGTTTCAATTAATGAAAAAGTGAAAGAAGAGCCTGAATTTGTGGCGAAGAATACCTATAGTTCAAGTAAACGGAACAGGAGGGATATTGTGAAGCAACCTCAAAATAGAAGGAAATGGAAGAATACTGTTGAAAGAGAGGCAGAGATTTTGGCTCAAGAAGTGAAGGCAGATATTGCAAAGGTTGTGGAAGAGTCCGAAGACAGCAGTTGTGAAGAGAGTGAAGAGAAAGCTTTGAGTCCTGAAGCTATTCAGATGCAGATAAAGCAAGTTATACCGATTAAAACTGAGACGGGTGAGGTGGAAGATGGAATTATATTGCCGCGGTTACCACAGATGGCCAGTTCAAGTGGTGCAATTAATCAAGCCCAGAGTTCTTCAAATACGTATGATGTCGTGACCAACGAACCAAAACCCACTGTCGAGCCTGTGTATACTTACATCATGACGGGTGATGACCAGAAACCATATATCATCCCTGGCAGTGCCCTAATTGTTCCAAAATTGCCGACCAAACCTCAGATCACAGAACCTGTCAAAGACTACCCAACATCAAAGAATGCAGAGGTCGTCAGCAAAAGCACGGAATCTCTGGGCACTAAGCTCGGGGAGTTACCTTCAATCTTTTCGGTGGAGAAGACCACAGAGGTGAGGCAGTCCCTGGAGGAGGACAGTGATGATGATGATGAGGGTGAGGGGGCAGATGGGGAGTACATGGTGCTGGCAGAGTGGACTGACGGCAAGCTCCAGGAGCTGGGCGGTGACGATCCCAAGGAGGACTCTGGCAAGGGGGGCAGCAGCAAAAGTATGGGCAAAAGTAAGTGGTTAGGGAGGCAGGGGCAGTAATAAGAACAAAAGTAAGTGGTTAGGGAGGCAGGGGCAGTAATAAGAACAAAAGTAAGTGGTTAGGGAGGCAGGGGCAGTAATAAGAACAAAAGTAAGTGGTTAGGGAGGCAGGGGCAGTAATAAGAACAAAAGTAAGTGGTTAGGGAGGCAGGGGCAGTAATAAGAACAAAAGTAAGTGGTTAGGGAGGCAGGGGCAGTAATAAGAACAAAAGTAAGTGGTTAGGGAGGCAGGGGCAGTAATAAGAACAAAAGTAAGTGGTTAGGGAGGCAGGGGCAGTAATAAGAACAAAAGTAAGTGGTTAGGGAGGCAGGGGCAGTAATAAGAACAAAAGTAAGTGGTAATGGGAGGCAGGGGCAGTATTAAGAACAAAAGTAAGTGGTAATGGGAGAAAGCGACAGTAATAAAAACAAAAGTAAAGATATACCCTTGAATGTGATGTAAAAGCAAGCATGCAATGACATGTGAGTCTTGCTCTGGGAAAACAGGCTTCATGCATGTGTGTTCAGGTTAATCAGGGAAGACACTTCGCCTAAATTGGATTTTAACTTAGAAGAGACTTCCTTTCATCGAAAAATGCCTAAAAAGTGCAAAGTGGCATCCCTGATTACCGCATAGGCTAATCTGGGATGACACTATGCACATGCATTAAGCCCTGTTTTCCCACAGCGCGGCTCATAAATCGTATCAATTTATTGCAGCAGTTTTGTTTACACTTTTATTAATCAGTCGAGTTCTTATCACACATAGGAATGTTGAAATGGTGGATTTTGCTGATTGATGCATTCAATAACACTACATGAAGTGACACCATGGTTTCAATCAGAATTGTTAGATGTTTGAATAAATCTTTCTCTGATTTGGTATAAGTTTTAAAGGAAACAACCTAAAAAGGACCAATAATCATGGTAATTTGTTGAAATGTGTATCTGGTTTTACGGATTTCAATTAAGGAAATAGGTTTTCCCACTGTTGTTTCATGTGTGACTTTGTTCATGTATACCTTTGCAAGCAATCAGAACTGAATCATGCTTATGAAGGTATGTGTCGTGTTCTGAGAAAACTGGGCAAAATGCTTGTGCGTAAATTGTCATCCCAGATTAGCCGGTGACGTCCGCACAGGCTAATCAGGGACGACAATTTCCGCTTTTATGAATTTTTTTGTTTAAATGATGTCTCTTCTTAGCGAAAATCCAGTTAAGGCGGAAAGTGTCATCCCGGATTAGCCTGTGCGGACTGCACAGGCTAATCTGGGATGACACTTTACGCACAATCATTTTGTCCAGTTTTCTCAGAACATGCTACGTATTTTCTGTTGACAGTAAGGTGTCCACATCCTGACTGTAACGGTGAAGGTCACATCACAGGATTATACACCCATCACAGGAGGTATTGTACAGTATACCAAGCCATATTGTAGAAACATCTTTAAGTTTTATCTTCACTTTCTCGAGTGTAACTTTAGTTCTGATGATGCTTGAGTGCTATGTTCGTAATGCCGTGTTTTTGTGTGTGAAAATATTTGGCGATATTGAACCCCATTCACCACCTTTTTATTAAAAAAAAACAATTGTACACTTTGT
Organism: Dreissena rostriformis; assembly: GCA_007657795.1. Taxonomy (NCBI): domain Eukaryota; kingdom Metazoa; phylum Mollusca; class Bivalvia; order Myida; family Dreissenidae; genus Dreissena; species Dreissena rostriformis. The sequence continues at coordinate 80,446 of VMBQ01002302.1, forward strand.
TATTTTGAAGTTATTGCCCTGTTCAATCATCTGAAATTGTTTATTTTGATTTTGATCTGACTTTATCAGTCTGTTAAATCAGGTCTCATTGGGCAAATATGTTGCATACATCGCTCTCTACGATGACCCTTGATTAAAAATGTTTGGTGTTAAAATACATGTACCAGGTGTTAAATATTTGTCAGGTTTGCATCAGATGAAACAAAATCTTAATATTTTTGCAGTTGGTCTGGTTGTCCAAGGAAAGTAGATCTCTCAACAGAAATAGGTTTGTATATTCTAATAGAGCAAATTACTTGTGTACAAAACGTAATATGAATAATTAGCCAGGTTTTCTACAAAGTAATTAGTCCTCTACCGGTTTAAGAGTGGTCTATAATATGCAGAGCGCTTATTGAAATGTATTTAACAAATCAATGTTGATGCGCGCTTGATTTTCTTATAAAATCTGCATTTACGACTGTTTGTTTTAAATAACAGCATGTTTGTTCAGTGTGATAAAATGTATTTCTCAGGCATGTTTTGGAGTTACCAAAGAGTGATGTCAACCTTGGTCTTTTGTCTAGGCTAAAATCACTCGCCTCTGGGTGCAATATAACTATACCCCGCAACTAAAGATGGTATTTATGTAATGGACAGAAAAGATATTATTAATATTTAAAATCATTATCCTTGTTTTGTTTTTTCAGTGGCACGCCTGGAAAACAGACCGAATCAAGGGTAAGTGACATTTTGTTTGTAAAGTTTTGCCTTTGAAAGAAATGTGAAATAGTCCCCTGACGCTTGTGTTTTCAACTCCTCTTTAACTACTGGTTGGATCTTGCTCACAGGTTCACAGTTGAATAACGTTTATGTTGAGATGATGTTAACCCTTTGAATGCTGGGTAATTTGTCGTCTGCTAAAATGTCATCTGCTGAATTTGTAAAATTAGCATTTTCTTTGATTTTTTCTAAGACCACTATCCGAATAGCAAACAGTTTGGATCCTGATGAGACGCCACGTTCTGTGGCGTCTCATCTGGATCCAAACTGTTTGCAAAGGCCTTCAAAATCCGGTTCCAGCGCNCAGACGACAAATTTCCCAGCATGCAAAGGGTTAACTACTGGTTGGATCTTGCTCCAAGGTTCACAGTTGAATAACGTATATGTTGAGATGATGTTAAAGAACGGAATTTGTGCTGCAACGAGTTTTGGCAGAATTATGGCTCATTGTCTGTTTTTCCAACATAGATTAGAATATAAAGCCCCAAAATAGTGGTGTATTCATCTCCGCTTTAATTACATGTTGGATCTTGCTGAAACTTTTACTTTGATCTTAAAGAACAGAATTTTGGCTGCAACAAAATTTGGCAGAATTATTGTGTTTGTATTTATTTTTTTTCATTATAGAAAATATAGTCCAAAATCTTTTTGGTGAATCTCGCTAGATCTTTCACAGTTTAATGACCTCAATGTGTATAGTACGGTAAAAAGGCATTTTGACTAGGACTTGTTTTGGTTTAATTATGCCCTTTGTATTTTTGTCCACTGAAGAATATATAGTGGATTTGTGTCCAAAAATGTGTAATGTGGCCATGTAATCCTGTATGTGACACATTTCTAGTTATTTCTGATGGAAACTTTTGAAATTAAACTTTTGTACTGTACTGTACAGTACAAAAGTTTAATTTCAAAATTTCAGTACATGAATTGACAATGTACTGTACATTGTCAATTCATGTACTGCGCCTCAACCCCTTCCACCCAGACAAGCGTTTTATTTGAGGTTATATGTGTCAATCTGTCTGTGACACGTTTTGTTATATACTCAAATGAAGAGAATTTTTATTTATTATCATGTTTTTATTTTATTTTTTGAATATTTCCAGTTGTCCCACCCCTGGTTGCAGCGGTCAAGGTCATGTGAGAAGAAAGAGATCTTTGCACAGAAGGTGACATTTCCTTCCTGTATTTTTAGGGTCAAGTGTGAAACTATACCTATGCTCGTGAAAAATTGGGCTTTATGCAATTTCGTAAAGTGTCGTACCAGATTAGCTAGTGCAGACAGAAGCCCATGCAGGCTAATCAGGGACGACACTTTTTGCCTAGGCTTGATTTTTCTTGTAGAAGGGATTTCCTTTATACAGAAAATTCCATAGAAGCGGAAAGTGTCGTCCCTGATAAACCTGTATGGACTGCACTGGTTATTCTGTTAAGATACTCTATGCATATGCATTAGGTCATGCTTTCACAGAGATCGGGTAATTTGTATCAGAAACGGAAATGTTGAGCAGCAAAATAGTTGCGTGCTCATTTCATCAATTTATTGTTATGTTGCCTATGAACATGTGTGGATGGGCGTGATATTTTCTTGTTGGATTAAAAGGATACGCATGAAAAGTAAAAAGCTCTCAAATTTTAGTTGATTCATGTACATGTAGTACATTGGTGGCTTGTTTTTCAACCATCTAATTCTTCACGTCTTTTTATGCCCCCACAGAGTGGGAGGAATTAACCCTTTGAGTGCTGGAACCGGATTTTGAAGGTTTTTGCAAACAGTTTGGATCCAGATGAGACGCCACAAAACGTGGCGTCTCATCAGGATCCAAACTGTTTGCTATTCTGATAGTGTTCTTTGAAAAAAATCGAAGAAAATGCTAATTTTAGAAATTCAGCAGACGACATTTTAGCAGACGACAAATTACCCAGCATGCAAAGGGTTAAACGTTGCACTGTCCGTCCGTACCTTTGGATGTTTCTAAGCTTGTGTTTTCAACTCCTCTAAAATGAGTGAGTGGATCTTGCTCAAACTTTCCCAGTTGCATGACCTGAATGTAAAGATGATTGCACTTCTCCAGCGAGGAGTTGACCTCAATGTGTAGATGATTATAACGAATTATGGCCCTTTGTCTGTTTTGCCATTTAACAATATATATAAACTAAGAACAAATTGTGTACTTGACACCTCTTAAAAATCTTTTCGAATTTGTCAATATTTAACAGCTAAATAACCTGACCGTATAGATGCTCATAAAGAAAATATTTGTGGAGCGTCGTGAGAAAACCGGGCAAAATGCATGTGCGTAAAGTGTCGTCCCAGATTAGCCTGTGCAGTTCGCACAGGCTAATCAGGGACGACACTTTCCGCCTAAACTGGATTTTCATTAAGAAGAGACATCATTTAAACGAAAAATTCCATAAAAGCGGAAATTGTCGTCCCTGATTAGCCTGTGCGGACTGCACAGGCTAATCTGGGATGACAATTTACGCACAAGCATTATGCCCGGTTTTCTCAGAACACGACACAAATNTTTCCGCCTAAACTGGATTTTCATTAAGAAGAGACATCATTTAAACGAAAAATTCCATAAAAGCGGAAATTGTCGTCCCTGATTAGCCTGTGCGGACTGCACAGGCTAATCTGGGATGACAATTTACGCACAAGCATTATGCCCGGTTTTCTCACGACGCTCCACATTTATATATTATTTTTTTTTACTGCAACCAGTTTTGGCTGAACTATGTCTCATTGTCTTTTTGTCCACTACAGAATATATGTGTGGATTTATCCGTGTCCAATCATTTGTCATGTGTCTGTGACATATTTAGAGTTTGAGCCCATCATCAGTGCTCTCACATATTCTAGTAGATTAAGGCTTTCATATATTGTTACTTCTTCAAGTGCTCCTTTCTTGTGCATGCCATTATGTACAAAATGGCGAAACTGATGTAAATGCAAACCGTGCTTGTTTTTTTTTTTTGTATACATGTATTAAATATTTGATTTCAATATTCTCATTCAGTGTTCTGTGTCAGAAATGTCATGTTGTTATGTTTCAGTGTGTCAGGGTGCCCAATATACGCCATGGGAAAGTTGGTTGGCGGGGGTGGTAGCGAACGCAGTCGTGGGAAAAGGAACAGTTAGTCATTTACTGATCACTTAGTACCTGCATCAGTCGAGTGCTCTACTAATTTCTAGTCATGTATCAGCTGTTTGTTGCGCTTCAGAACCAGGTCTCTTAGTTAAAGGTCAAGTTCTTAATTCAATATACCGTACATTAGAGTTTTCTATGCTTCATTTGAAGATTATTCTACAGTTACATGTTATTTAATAAGTCAGTTGTTGGCTCTTTGATAATCATAATACGAGATTCTTATTTTCAGTTCTCCCACGGTAAACAATGTAATGTAGTGATAACAGTTAATATAAAGATGTTTTTTTTGCGGTTGACTGTGACCTACATATAAACTGTTCATTTGTAAAGTATACATATCAGCCTTGCTCTGTGGGGTTTAATGCATGTGTGTAAAGTGTCGTCCCAGATTAGCCTGTGCAGTCTGCAAAGGCTAATCAGGGACAATACTTTCCTCTTTAATTGTATTTTTCATGGAAAGGAAAACTCTTCTTGATGAAAATACAGGAAAGGCCGGAAGTGTTGTCCCTGATAAGCCTCTCTGCCCAGGCTCATCTGGGACGACACTTTAGGCACATACATTAAACCCTCTTCACAGAGTGAGGCTCATATGTTGAATGTATGTTCATGTGTGCAGAGTACCACATGGTGATACTGCCGAAGCAAGATGACCCTTCCAAGGCCATTCTGGCGGCCTGTACAGAGAAACAGCTCATCAAGCTGGCTGCAAAACATATGCAGGAGGAGATTAACAATAAAGGTGGGTTATCAGAGTGTTATGGAGAAAAATTATGTCCAATTATCCTATTTCAAGGTGGGTTTTAATTGTTTTTATGGACAAATCAAGGACCCATTTTTCTGTTTAAAGGTATATTTGTATGCCCCCCCTCCCTCCCCTCCCCTCCCCTTCAAAAAAAGGCTTCATATAGCAGTCACATTTTTAGTCTGTACGTCTGTGAGAAATTTTATGCCTCAGCCATAATTTGTCCATATATTTAAGGATTTTTTTAATTACTGGGCGCACATTTTCCCCGTCATAAGAACAATGTGTCGACTGTTATAATTTTCTCCCTAACTCGATGGTCAAGGTCACATTGGGAAAGGGTCAATGTTGGCCTTAAAATAGCTTATTATCCATAACTGAACCGTGTATTGATGTATTTTGAAACAAACGGCACAATATAAACCATCATCTCCCTACCTCAAAAGACTTGTCACACTTAGCAGGCTCTTCCCCAGAGCCTTTAAGCACAGTTGCACCCCTGTGAATGAATTTTCAAGTCAGGACACCCTGGGTTTTAAAGGTCCAATTATAATTTATGTGTGCTTGTTTTAGCTCGGGAGTAATGTAGGAATTAAATTGCAGCACTTAAAAATAGACTTGAACACGTCGCCAGCTGTGGGTCTGTGCCCTTGTGCTTAAACAAAATCCTGGGGAAATACAGCCTCCTTAGATTTCAAAGGTCGAAGTAGGCCATACAATACTTGTCTGTACTGTAACTTTGTCATTTATCATAAGTATGACTTAACACTAATGACTACAGGGAGAAGAGGAAGTTTTGTGTGTAAAACCTGTCTCCCTACCTCAGAGGTCAAGGTCACAGGTAGAGGTCAAGTATCGAAATGGCCTTAAAGAAGCTAGTTTGTGCTATAAGCAGAGTCCTAAGACAAAGATGGAATGTGGGGGCATATGTGCCATACAGCTGCGTGTCTTGTTATACCCCCACAAACGAAGTTTAGGGGGGTATATAGGAGTGAGCTTGTCGGTCTGTCTGTCTGTCGGTAAGTCCGTATTGGTTGTCCGCTCTCTAACTCAAGTAGTTTTCATCTGATCTTCACCGAACTTGGTCACAAGTTGTATCTTGATGATGTCTAGGTCAAGGTCGAATATGGGTCATGCCGGGTGAAAAACTAGGTCATGAGGTCTTTACATGCAAAATATTCTGTGTCAAAATGGCATGTGGGGGTATTCGTCACCTCAGTGACAAAGCTCTAGTTTGTTTTGGATGATGCCCTGGATGTTCCGTGCTTTGTACATTAATATTAATGAAGCACTATCATTTTCTTTTGATAATTTATTTTTCAGGAAAACAATGTTAATATTTGTTTGGAGAATTTGATTAAAAAAAAATCAATCGTTCACAAATGAATATTGAACTTCAGGTACACACTACTTGAAACAAGTTGTTGGTGTTTTGTCAAAATTGCTTTTAATAAAATTAAATAATTACAAATTCTTCAAAGATGGTGCGGGTATCATGTTCTTGACAGTGACAGTATTGCTATTAAAGTTGAGCAATTGTCCATATATATATTCAGAAAAGGAGTAGTAAAAAATTGTATGATGTAAGTATATTGTTAAAAACAATTGTTCATTTTTTATTTTTTATTTGCTGTTACAGTTGTTATTATAGTTGACAAGTTTTCAATGTTGAGCAAAAACATATTTTGTTTCATTTAAACTCTTTATGAAATGAAAAAGTACTTGTAAAATCACTGCGTTTGAGTTGACATTGTTTTGTTGTAACTTGAAAAATAATTTTCTTGAATTCACGGTTAAAAACGTTTCCTGTTCAGTTCCAAGTGTGAGAATTTGGGACCGCCTTGTGCTTAAACTATAAATTCACGCGTCATCTCCTGCTTAATGCCTGAGCAGATTTAAAAAAAAAAATCACAGAAAAAGAATGATTATTGGGTGGCCTTGTTTATCACATCCTTGAGATCAAAACTGACCATGCCCCAGGGATCACTATATTTATATAGACTTATATAGGAAATAAGTGTGGTCAAAACTGGCCATGCCCCAGGTATCACTATATTTATATAGACTATTATATAGGAAATACGTGTGGTCAAAACTGACCATGCCCCAGGGATCACAATATTTTTATAGACTATTATATAGGAAATAAGTGTGGAAAAAACTGGCCAAGCCCAATAACAAAGGTTAGCAATCTAGGGCCATCTTTGCCCTCTTGGTTATTTTAGAAAGTTTGCCCCTCTTAACTTTAAGAAAAGCTACCAATTCAGTCATTTAAAACCTTATTTTACATTTGTCAAGATTTTGTTCTTTTATCAACGGTAACTGGTATTATGACTTTCATGGAAATATTTTGTTGATGAATGTCTTTGTTATTATTGATTTTTAGCTTGGCTGTTTTCGAAGAAAACCCGAGGTATTGTCATAGCCCTCTCGTCTGCCGCGTCGTCGTCGTCCGAAAACTTTAACATTGGCCATAACTTTTGCATTATTGAAGATAGCAACTTGATATTTGGCATGCATGTGTATCTCATGGAGCTGCACATTTTTTGTGGTGTAAGGTCAAGGTCAAGATCATCCTTCAAGGTCAAAGGTTTTGTTTTTTTTGGTTTTTTATGTGTATCTCATCGACCTGCACATTTTGATTGGTGAAAAGGTCAAGGTCAATGATGACCTTCAAGGTCAAAGGTAAAAAAAAACAAAATCCAAGCACCCACAGCCAAGCGTTGGCATCCGCTCGACGGTGCTCTTGTTTCAATGAGTTTTGTTCTTTGTTGAGGATTGAGTTTTGATTTTTAATTGGATTGTGAGTTACTTTTTATCAACCACATCCGTCACACAAATAAGACATCCTGTCACACAAGTTAGACATGTGTCACACAATTTAGACATCTGTCACACTTATTAGATATCCATCACACAAATAATTTTTGTTGTAGCTTTCTAGAGCTTGATGTTCTAGGGTTAGCTAGTGGTCAGTCACTTTCTGGCATCGGTTCTCAAGTTTCCAAATTTCCTTTAAATAACTCCTCTGAAACCACCTGGTGGATTTTTATCAAACTACTGGTTGCCAGGAATATTTTTGGGGTGGCCCTTTACCAAATGCCTTCAATTGAAATAACTATCTTTAAAAAATAGTATTGCCATGGCAACCAAAAGCTGTAAAAAGTAGGAAAACCTTTTTAATAAATAATGATTTACGGTACTCGCTACCAAATTCTTCGAAATTATTTTGGTTCTTTTGAAATCATGGCCACAAAGGGTGTTGCATTTTCACTTATGTGGCTATGTAGAAAACTTATTAGAAAAACACAATCAGATTTTCATATTAATTTTGATTTCTTAAAACATACGTCCGCCATGAGGCGGTCAGTTTGCCTTATGTGTCTATATAATATCAAATAGAATGTACCAACCAGATTTCAAAATAATTCCTCATTAATGTTCTGTCATAAGAGCATCAGTTCTTGTCAAACACAAGGGAGCAACTTAGAGCCATCATGGCCCTGTTGCATTATCACCATGAGCTAAAATGTGGCCCTCTTGTATTATAACCATTAGCTTAAATGTTGCCCTCTTGTATTATAACCATAAGCAGCAATGTGGCACTTTTGTTTTATAACCATTAGCAACAAAGTGTAAATAAGGTACGACCCTTTTTGGGTAACACATTCATGTGTAGGTAACCATTTGTAAGCATCATTCTGACAGTCCCGTTGAGCAAAATAAAGACATGTGGTTCCCTTTAAATATGGAATAGCCCTTAATTTAACCACTAAACAAAGTTGCATTTGATTGAAACAAATAATTTGGAAGAAATGAATATTCATGTCAAATTTCCTTATAGTTCAGCTTGTGGTATTATGGTATACATTGATTCTTTTCAGGTGCAAAAAACCAGTTCAGGCCACTGATTCTGTCCAAGAATTTCAACAGCGGCCCAAAGAACGACCAGTCCTTGGCAGCAACCACAATAAACTTAGTCAAGGAATTAAAGAGATACAACAACTCGAACACAAGAAAAGATTCTGAGTCTGATTCTGGGACTTCTGAGGCTGGTTCCACAAGCAATTCTGAGAGCCAATCTAGCGAAGCTGAGTCCCCTCGTGCAACGAGACCTGTGGTAAGAGAACGGCCCAACATTCTGGGTAAAAGAAAGGGGTACAGGCCAAAGCCTCGATCCTCTTCTATGGATTCAACTTCATCCCAGTCATCCCAGTCATCGTTCTCTTCAGTGCAGTCCAACAACTCAAAGACAGAATATGCTGCCAGTGTAATTTCCTCCTTGATAAGTCAACCAGCGGAGTTAAACACTTTGGAGGATCAAAGGCTGCTCGAGTCCATAAAGAGAAGGCCTGACAAGTCATCCGAACGTGAGCGCTGTTTTATTCAGAGACAGACTGGAGCAGACAGCGATGATGAAGATCAGATGATGACTATCACAGCAGACGCTGTTTTGACCATCCCCACGCCGGCGTATTTCAAGAATCAAGCACCCGCCCCGAACTCCCCAACAGAGCATGACAAGAACATCATTAGTAAAGTCACTGAGAGTAGTTCCAGTGAACAAATGGACACAAATACATCAGTTTCTTCCATATCAGTAGAGCGGTATGTTGTTTTTAACCCTACGGATAATATTCCACTTAAAATGTCTTTTCCACCCAATAAACCTGTGTTTAAAGTCCCCATACCCCGCGCACCATTACCATCTCGCGCTTGTCCTAAGCAATCTCTGATTCCTCAGGTACCCGACCAACGTATGAAATCTATTTTAACCCAAAGCAGTATTTACTCTACGAATGTATCCCCATCAGTTACCGAGTCTGATTCAAGCTCAGAAGCAAAGAATAAATCACCCCGCTCAAATTATGCGAGAATGATATCGGCTCTTGAAAAATCTAACCACGCTATCCTTGAACAGAGTAAGGAACTCATGTGGAGCAAGTCTATCATAGAAAAAGCTAAAGGTAAAACTATACAGAACAATGTTAAATCAGAGTTGGAGGATAGGGATGAGCACCGAGCTAATGCTGACGATAACAGTCATAGCACTTTAAATTCAAGCAAAGTTTCATCCAATCTTCCTCATGGCATCACTATTTCTGTTAATAATATGAAACAAACAACGTCCACATCTGCAGTAACTCTGGTAAGTACAGCTGCAGACAATGAAGAGCAAAGCGAAGAAAGTGGTGTTGTCAAAAAGGCGCCTGTAATAAAGTATGTAATACATAAGTTAAAAAATAAGTTGTTGAAATCAAAGCAAGATAAATGTGGGGAAATGGAAGGTGACAACGAAGTCAAGACAGGTGCAGATGATTCGTCCAGAACTGAGGATAATAATGAAGATGCATCTGATATAAAGGATGAAAATGAAAAGAATTATGTTTTTAACACTGGAAGTCCAGAAGTAGACCAAGATGTCAATGGAAAGCAGGTGGTACTGAGCCTTACCTCAGCAAACCAGCTTGCCCATCAAAGGAATCAAACGGTTCCCACCAGTGTTGGTTACAGGCGGGAAACCACCGGCTCCCAGCAGACTAACAGTGTTCTAATCAGCTCATCCCATGCGAAAGAAGGAACACTTAATGACGAGTTTCCATTGATGACAGCTGAAGATTCAGAAGCACTTGCTGGATGTGGTCAGCTGAGTTTCATGTTCCAGGAAGACCAGAGCTGGAAGGTGTTTGTAAAGGATGAGGAGGAACCCATTCTCACTTCAGAAAGCCTCATCACTGACAGTATGGAAGAGGACTAGTGGTAATCAAATGGATATGTACCTCGTTCTGGGCAAACAGATTAGTCTGTGCAGTTTGCAAGGCATTTGTCATTTAAAGGAAGTCTCTTCAAAATAGAAAATCCAGTTTAGGTGGAAAGTCCTGTCACAGGCTAATCAAGGATAAAACTTTCTGCTTTTATGGTATCTTTCCTTCAACAGAAGTCTCTTCTTTTCGAAAAAACAGTTATAGACCGAAATTTTTGCCCTGATTAGCCTTTGGGGACTGGACTGCACAGGCTAATCTGGGAAATACTTTTCTTACATGCATTAAGCCTGGTTTTCCCAGAGCCAGGCTCATATCTATTCTGGCTTGTGGGGTGAGGTCTGAAGCATGGTATACTACACATGTCTGGATGCTGTAGGCAGCTAGATTAGTAATGTGTTATGTTGAGAAATGGTGTGCGTTAAGTCGTTAGGTTGAATGCTTCTTTGAATGGTTGTTTGAATATTGTGGATCGTCTGTTTTGATAGCGCTGCGTTTTGCGGAACCCCTTGGGTGTTGTCTTGTACAGTGGGATAGACACCTCCCATGAATGGTTTTGAAATCACATTCTTATATGTTTTAGGCAATTGTTTTAGCTGTATTGTGTAAAAATGTGTGATTCTCTTTTGTATTGATATCCTTTCTTTGAGTGCTAGACTTTTGTATTGAAAGGTTGAAGTGAGGATACAAAATCAGTTTGTCAATAAAATACTGAGTGATGTACCCTGGTCTGTACTTGTAATTAATTAAGCACCATATCTTTGATTTCTTGATGATGCGATTTAATCTTGCAAGTGATGAAATTGTACAACATATTATTTATTTACTGACTCACCTTTTCCAACCAGCAGTCTATTGCATTCTTTTTAATTACATAGAATTTTGCATTACATCTTGTTAGTTTGTACTTACTCATCTTGGTTATTACGATCTCTAATTGATTCATTGTAGCCCAGTGGTTTGATACTTTTTTCCCTTTATAAGTCTCCTACCATTATCACTTGGGACTGTAGGTTTACATCTGGCCGGTCTGTTTCTCTGTCTGTCCACTTGTCCGGTTGAATCTTGATCCTGCGAAAACTCATAAAGTACTTAACCCTTTGCATGCTGGGAAATTTGTCGTCTGCTAAAATGTTGTCTGCTAAATTTCTCAGATTAGCATTTTCTTCGATTTTTTTTCAAAGAATACTATCAGAATAGCAAACAGTTTGGATCCTGATGAGACGCCACGTTCTGTGGCGTCTCATCTGGATCCAAACTGTTTGCAAAGGCCTTCAAAATCCGGTTCCAGCGCTCAAAGGGTTAAGTTATGTTGATGAAACTTTTTATGTAGATAGAATGCCACATCTGGGATATGCATGATATTTCAGTTAAATTTTCCAACAAAAATTGTGGTTGCTGTGGTTAAAGAAATGAAAACTGTCCACAAATCTGGATCCTAAGATAACTCAAAAGTCATTTCGCTATGTTGATGAAACTAGGCAACTATGAGGGCCATATTGGGATAATGCACATTTCATTTTTTCTTCTGGCTGAAATTTGGCTTTCTATGGTAGAGAAGTAATAGATGACTAATATCTTGATCCGGCCATAACTAAAAAAAACTTGAGTGAGCTTGATGAAACTTATGGTGATCCTGTTTATACTTTGACAACATTAATACAGTAGGGGACAGCTGTTTTATTTGTGACAAAGTTATTGTTCACTTTAAATCTGTGTACACAATGTGGTTTTATACTTGTGTTACATAAAATGTGCTTAACTATACTGTCTTTATGACACATTGTTAAATATTTAAACTTTATTGGTTAAATATACAAATGTTGATACAAATGAAACATATTTGTTTCTGAATTATGCAAGGTTTTTTACCATAGCATTTTTGTATTTCGTTGTTTATGATTATGAAAATAAATTTTGTTGTAGTAGATTTTTGTTACTTTAGTCTGCCTTACTCTTGTAAGTACAATCCTTCAAAGTTTTAAATTTCTGACTGAACAAGTATGACATTTGTATGTCCCCCAGTCTATACTGGGGCACATATTGTTTTTGCCCTGTCTGTTGGTTTGTTGGTTTGCACAAACTTTAACATTGGCCATAACTTTTGCAATATTGAAGATAGCAACTTGATATTTGGCATGCATGTGTATCTCATGGAGCTGCACATTTTGAGTGGTGAAAGGTCAAGGTCATCCTTCAAGGTCAAAGGTCAAATATATGGGTCAAAATCATAACTNTTTATGACACATTGTTAAATATTTAAACTTTATTGGTTAAATATACAAATGTTGATACAAATGAAACATATTTGTTTCTGAATTATGCAAGGTTTTTTACCATAGCATTATTGTATTTCGTTGTTTATGATTATGAAAATAAATTTTGTTGTAGTAGATTTTTGTTACTTTAGTCTGCCTTACTCTTGTAAGTACAATCCTTCAAAGTTTTAAATTTCTGACTGAACAAGTATGACATTTGTATGTCCCCCAGTCTATACTGGGGCACATATTGTTTTTGCCCTTGCTGTTGGTTTGTTGGTTTGCACAAACTTTAACATTGGCCATAACTTTTGCAATATTGAAGATAACAACTTGATATTTGGCATGCATGTGTATCTCATGGAGCTGCACATTTTGAGTGGTGAAAGGTCAAGGTCATCCTTCAAGGTCAAAGGTCACATATATGTGGTCAAAATCGCTCAAAAGGGGACAAAGTGTTTCACAAACACATCACTTGTTTAAAAGTTATTTTATAGGGAGTACCACAAAAGCTACCAAAAGTCTGGTACACCCAAATTTGAATGTAGTAGAGCTAATGATCTATAAACAAAATTGCTAATGTTGTCTTTTGGAAATATAACTTTTGTTATTATTATTCTACGGGAACTGTTTTTTGATACTTTTTTTAACAATATACATTATGTTTTACAATTTTCATTTCTGGCATGGTAGTAGTACTGAATATTTTATATCTTGCTTTGTTAAATTGACGTTATATTTCTATATGGATTAATACTTTTTAACACTAACCGTTGATATAATAATGTTATGCACTGATTGTTACCAATATCATAGTTAAATTGAATAGTGCTTGAGCAGCATTAAATCATTTAAAATGTTCGGTAGTATGTTTAGTTATTGTTTAAACGTGATCATGTATGCCGATATGCTTGAATATGTCCCATATTTCAATGTCTGAAAAGCAGAAGTAATCCAAACAGGTTTTTCATTGAGTAAAATTAATAACCTATACTCATTTTTATGCTGTTGGCAATATACATCTCCAAAGTACAAATAGTATTCCTGATGTAATGGATGTGATGTTGCATTTGCAAAATAATTGTTTTTCCATAAAATATAACTATACTTTTCTCTAATAATGATATGCCACCTTAAAAAATGGGGGGAGGTTAATAACTTTGCACATTAAACCATTTGGTTTCTGCATGATCTCTAGAGAATGATCTGACGTATTGGTATGATGTGTACTTGTTATGGAGGGAAGAAACCTATCGCTTTTCAGGTCAAATTTCAAGGGCACAGGGCCTTGTTACATAATAATAAATAGATATGATTTTCTTTTTTGTTTCTGTGGGTGTTTATATGTTTGTATTCAGTAACAATGAAATCCAGGCAATCATTCCGGTTTTCAGGAAAAATGTATGTAGACGCTTCAAATTCCATAAAAATAAGAAATGACAATTATTGCTGTTCCACAGTACCTTCTTTGTTTTTTGTTGACAGTTTTATATTTATTCATTAGTCATGTTCTTGGCTGTTTTGGTCTAGAATCCGAAAATATAGTTTGTAAGTCTTATTTTATAAAACATTAGTTATAATCAATAATTTGTAAGCTTTTTTGGCTTGACTATTTACTCTATAGACTGAGCTATGCTACTCATCCATATGTTGCTGTCTATGTAATGCTCTGGCTAAGGTAAAGGTGCCATATCTCTATATCACTGTATATCCCTTTGCATGCTGGGAAATTTGTCGTCTGCTAAAATGTTGTCTGCTAAATTTCTAAAATTAGCATTTTCTTCAAAAAAATTTCAAAAAATACTATCAGAATAGCAAACAGTTTGGATCCTGATGAGACGCCACGTTCTGTGGCGTCTCATCTGGATCCAAACTGTTTGCAAAGGCCTTCAAAATCCGGTTCCAGCGCTCAAAGGGATATGCTACAGGTATTCATTTGAAAAATCAGGCATGTGTAAGGGGTCATTCTGTGAGGTCACTGACCCACTTCCATGACTCTGAACTGCAATTAAGAATTATTTTGCACTTAGAAATATCAGGTTAATGTTTGCGTGCAATTAATAACTTAATATATTTGTTCAAGGACATTATAAACATTAAGTCACCAAGACATATAATTGTGACCAGCTTTTAAGCCCCCTTACTTAAGTATTTTTTGTACTTATGAAAGTCTGTTAAAGGTTTGTGTTCAAGATGACATTTTGTTCAGGTTTGTATGCAGTAAATTAAGTGCATATTTCTTTAACCACTTCAGATATTCAACTTAAATTTAAGATATGTCTTTGGATCAACATGGGAGGTCACCTAGGGACATAACTCTGAGTTGTAATTTAGCACATTGATGCCCCTTTATGTACTTTAAAATATAGGTAAATGTGTGCCTGAAACAATCTCTACATCTACTACAGATATTGAAATGAAACTTAATGTATGTGTTCAGGTTTTATATAAACAGTTATACTGCCTTTATACATATATATATATGACCAAAACCTTAAATATTGACCAGCATTTAAGCAGGATTATGCCCCCTTTCATACTTAAAAAAGTCAGACAGACACGCTATGGATAATGATAATGAAAGCTGGGTCATGTAAATAATTGGGCCTTGGTTAAATATAGGTGTTTTTTTTTTCATTTTCATGGGTCAAATATTTTTTTACCACACTTTCCTGTTCTTAACACTCTCCTCAAACCCTGTTTCTTGGGGACATTCATCACTGAAAGCCCTAGTTGTTGATCACAAATGTGCGTACAAGTTTTGTTTAATAATTTAATATGTTATTGTTAGACTTGCATTTGTTACTTATCAATGTTTTAATTACGTTAAGGTTGCACACTCATACAGTGTTACTGTGTTAATATATCATTCTACGGTACCAGTATTTTGGGTTTAATTCCAGCACTTTTTTTCACAGACAACTAGAGTTCAATTAAAATGTTACATTAACCAAAAAAATGGATATAAATTACAGAATATAACTTACTATTTCCAATTGAAGTTGATCGTCGCTAAATAAAAAAAACTACAGGAACTAGAACAAATCTAGAACAAGAACTAATCATGAGTACCGTAATTACTCTATGTTTTAGGACACTTAAATATAATTATTATTTTTCGTGTCCGAAAACTTAGATACGAAAAATATTTACAAAATACAGGTGTCCGAAAATTTAGAGTCGAAAAAATTTAAGCGTCCGAAAAAAGCGTTGATTGTATCAACAACTACCGGTAATAGCACGTGCTTGTAAAATACCACGCCGTATAGTATAAATGACATTTATATATGTTTGCACTGCATTTCAAATATTTTTTACCAACAAGTTCAAAGATGAGCATGTGATGTACCGATACTCGCTAGTATGAACCTGTAATTAATGCAATAAACAAGCAAACTATGAATTCTTTGTTTGTTCATGTCCGATAGTTGTTGTCTAACACCTCCCATTGTTCGTAAAACTTGCAATAGGGTGCATCACACTTTGGAGCGTTTAGTATTTTTCACAGTTATCATACTGAGAAGGGTAGTACCATTGCGGTAGATAATTGAACTGTTAATTGGCATTACCGCCGGTAAATGTCATTACGCTAATTTTCAAACGAAAGTTGTTTAATATCATAATTGACATTGATGCACATTATTTTGTTGTTCCATTATGGCTTTTAACGTTAAATTACTGATTTCTTTAATCTGATTTTCGGGCGAAACCATTGTTTGATACCGGTTTACAAGGTTATTTAACCAATAATGCAAATGTAATAGTCCATTGCCCTCAGGCATGCATCTGCAAGGTTTTATGACGTTAATTCCGGTTATAAAACCCCATGATCGAAGTGTCATCAGATATGCAAAACAGGACCGAAATTTGGTAAAATAGCGCTGTTAGATATACTGTCCGAAAACTTAGAGTCATTTATTATGGACGAAAACCCGTATGTCCGAAAAATTAAGAGTCACGGAAAATAATTTATTTTTGCTAAAAAAAGAGGTGTCCAAAAACTTAGTATCCGAAAACATAGAGTTATTACAGTCATATTGAAATACGAAAAACCCTCAATTACTTAAGTAGATTTTTCATACCTCTAAAGGGGCATTCTGATGTGGGCAAATGTGGTATCTGCAAACTTACTAAAAGGTATTTGTTCTCAAAAGATGTCAATAAGAAGAATTGTCTAGAAAAAAACTGATATGATCTTACTTTTATTAAATTTTGTTATCTTATAGATATACACAGTTAAAAAAATATTGTTATAATTGAACATTGTAAGTAGGTTGCCTACTCTTGATAGTTGAACATTTTATATTTAATTTTTTCCACTTGTATAATAATGGTTGACCTTATTTCTATGTACATACGTTTGTATGTGAGCATGTTTTACTCTTTGAAATGTTATTACCGGTAGTATGTATTTTCTGATTGTCTGGTACAAGAATTATTGTACATGTTGTTAAATGTTAAACTTTGATGAAATACAAATCCCCACAGTTTGTTGTCGGGAATATATTTGATAGATTTTTTGAGGATTGTATACAAAACATTTGTACCAGCTTAACATTTCTATGTGAGATGCACTACTTCTGCAGTGTCAGATTGTAAGATAGTCCGAAGTGTAAAGTAATGTGCTGTCTTTGTTAAAGCTTTTTGTAGATTTCTACTCAAGATCTGTTGAAATTGTATTGTTACATATACTAGCTTAAATAAAATTGAGGAAAATCCATGTCTTCTGCACTAGTTTATAAACTTACCAGTTACAAGCAATTAATTGTACCTAAAACGCTCATATTTAGAGAATGGAGTTTTAAATCCCTTAAAATTGTATTTATCAGGGTTGTGATTTCTCCTCTTCAATGCCAAATTAATTTTACAAATAGTTATTAACTTTGCAATCTCTATGTAGTAATGTAGAGTTAAATTGAACCCTGTAAGGGCGATTTTTATGCCCCGGTAGGGTGGCATATAGCAGTTGAACTGTCAGCCCGTCTGTCAGTCTGTGTGTCCGACCGAAAACTTTAACATTGGCCATAACTTTTGCAATATTGAAGATAGCAACTTGATATTTGGCATGCAATTTTATTTCAAAGCGACGCAGTAGGGGGCATTGTGTTTCTGACAAACACATCTCTTGTTCTCTCCTGAGGTGGTTTTTAAATCACTCCCCTGATTTACTCAGTAGTCAGTTTACCCTATTAGTTACCAAATAGTTAAGGCTGCGAAATTTAAGAAGTAATAGGTTTCTGTTTTATTTTACAATATATGATATGCGATATGGCGCTTGAAAAAATACCTATCCTGACTTGTAGTTGAGAAGATCATTTTATCTTTCTTTATTTGTGCGATTTAAAAACAAGAACCATTTAATATACTTCTTAATAGGCTGATGTAATGAGTATAATCAATATATGAGCTGTGGTCTGGAAAAAGCAGGCTTTCTGCATGTGCATAAAGTATCATCTCAGATAAGCCTGTGCAGTCTGCACAGGCTAATCAGGTATGACACTTTTCGCTTTTATAGAATGTTTTGTTTAAAGGTCTGTTCTAAACAACAATCCAGTCTGGGTGGTAAGTGAGGTCCCTGATAAACATGTGTTGACTTGACAGACTAATCTTGGACGATACTTTGTGCACTTGCATTAAGCCCTGTTTTCCCAGAGCACAGCTGACTTCCTTATTTACTCCAAAATGCTTAATAGGCTCTCTCAACCTCTTCAGGATAAGATGATTAAATTATTTATGAGTAAGCATATAATTGCATTCGCATGAAGTTGTTTGTCAATGAACCTGTACATCAATGAAGATGTAGAAAGTATGCAAAGTGTAACAAGAAAAAATCAGTACTGATGTGTCATGAGTACAAAGGTACTGCTTCATCTTCAAATTATATGTGTCCTTTTGTAACAAGTTCTTGTTTTATTTGACACTGTTGTCTGTTTTCTGCTACTAACAGCTCAGTGCATGATCTACCAGAGTCGAGGCCCGGCTCTCCAGATCTGTCCCCATTGAGATCTGTAGGGCATGCAAGCATGTTTAGCGGCCCCAGGGAGCTACTTACTTGCCCAACCCCTGGCTGTGATGGCACAGGGCATGTGTCCGGTAATTACTCCTCCCACCGTAGTCTGTCTGGATGCCCATTGGTCGATAGGGCTACCGTTCAGGCCAATCAGATTGAGCAAAAGTAAGGGCTATTTATAGTAACAGTGTCAGTGGCCCTGTGCATTGGATTTTGTTATTTCAGTTTGCATGGAGTTTGCACCAATGTGGTTGTTTGTCTTCTGAGTTTGTGCACTTTACAAGCCACTCCAAACGCATGATAGCATGATATTAAATTCTGACCAATACCATTTAAATGGCTTTTTTCTGTGTTCACTTTTGATAAATGTTCTGTTTCATTGAGAAACACAACTCCAATGCTCTAAAAATTTGGAGTGCCTTGAAACATTTATATTAAGTTTGTTGTTTTTGTTTCAATGATTTTGAATTTCATTTTGTTTTGAGTACACTGTTTGAAAACATGTTTTGTGTTTCTTTTTTTTGTTTTTTTTGTTTTCTACTTTCATTTCAGTGGAAACAAAGGCAAATGGTTATGTATATACATGTTATATCAAAAGGTAAAAATTGACAATTGATACCCTACAATAAAATAGTTAATGCCTGTCTTGGCAATCTTTATTAGACTAAGTATTTTACTTATGTCCTTTATATTTTTGGATTGATGGACACTGTTAACTGGAATAACACTGCTCCTTTTTAACTTTATTTAAATGCCATATTTTGTGAGAATACAGATAGCTTAGATTATAACTTGTCTCTTCACCCAAGAGGTGACAGTGATTTATGCACACCTAGTTTTAATAGATGCACATATACCGGTACTTTTTAAGCAAGACTTCAATTAAAGTATTTTAAATTTGGCTGATTTCCATGAACCTGAATGAAATGTAGCACATGAAATTTCATTACAAATAAGCCATTATGCATGTATAAAAACAAAAACAAAGTGTAAGAATTTATGGACCAAAAATAACAGTTTGAGCATGATTTAAAAATGATTCTGCAATTTAAATGGGTGCAAGGGTTCAAGTGAATAAAAAGTAACAAATTGATGTGGAACCTGTAAAATTTAGTCTCCACTTTAGCTTGTAAGACTTTACTACAAGTTTAAGTTTAGACTAAACTTTAATATAAACTTTTATGATAAGTTTATTCTTCAAGTAAAGGACATATGAAAGACAAGAAGGATATAAATAAAAATTCTGACGCTGAAATAATAATGGATGGTATAAGCATTTGTGATTTTAAGAGAATTGCCTCATAATTTGTGTCCCGTTCTGAGAAAACTGGGCATAATGCTTGTGCGTAAATTGTCATCCCAGATTAGCCTGTGCAGTCCGCACAGGCAAATCAGGGACAACAATTTCCGCTTTTATGGAATTTTTTGTTTAAATGATGTCTCTTCTTAGTGAAAATCCAGTTAAGGCGGAAAGTGTCGTCCCGGATTAGCCTGTGCAGACTGCACAGGCTAATCTGGGACAACACTTTACGCACAAGCATTATGCCGAGTTTTCTCAGAACACAACACAAATGAGATGGGCCCCTGGCCATGTGGGGTGACATATTGAGTGATGCGGTTTCCTTGGAGTTGGGAAGTATAATCCACCCAAGTCCCAGAGGTTGGCATGGTGTTGTGTACTTCTTTGAAACAGTGAAGCAGGTATGGTTGTTATACTTTATTTATTTCATATGCAAATAATTGTTGTATCTTTGTGTTTTGTTGGCTAAATGTTTTGTTTGTTGGTTAATGGGTTAAACCTTTTCACTATTTTGTGAATATATTTGTTTTATTGTTCATCGTCTATGTAAATGTAACCAATTTATTAGTCATTAATCCATACACATATGTTTACCTTGTGCTGATGGTATAATTTTAACTGATGTAAAATACAGCCACATTTTTTACCAACAATAGCAGCAAAAAAATAACATTTACATAACATATACAACTTCCTATGCAAATTGTTAACTTGACTTCAACTAGTATAACTTAAGTTATAAGTTTACAAAATAGTTTGCATTTCGGACATGAATATATGACTTCTTTAATAAAGAACATTAAGAATTATATATGTGTATGAAGAACTAAAAAGAGCGTTTCAAATAAGCCTTAGGCTTTGATGCAATCGAGCTAAAATAAATAGATTTAAAATAAGCACTAACAAGATGTGGCATCATTGATTTTACTTAAAATGATGTGCATGCTTTCTTATGAAACAAAAGCATTCAAGCTACTTCCCCTCCTTGTCCCCAGATGCCCTACTCCAGGTTGTGACGGTTCTGGTCATGTGACCGGCAACTACACATCCCACAGGAGCCTGTCTGGGTGTCCAAGGGCAGCGAAACTCAAGAGGATTCTTGGAAAAGAGATGGAAAAGAGGGACGATGAACCACTCAGGTGAGCTGTGTTGCAGTACATTTAGTGTGATATGAGGCTTAAACTGGATAAAATGCTTTCTATGTTACTTTAATATCTGAAGACAGTCTATAATTTCTATACTGATAACTTGGGGCCCAAGCCAGTGATTTATTGAAGCTGAAAATACCAGTAAATTCTTGTTTTACTGTAAAAACTATAAAAAAAGGGTAGTTATTGATTGGCTGAAAGGTCACCGCTAGATAACCTTCAATAGATTCTCCTCAGATCCTACGCTATGAAAGCAAGGCTCTGATTGGTTGGCTGGTGGTCACCACAAGACTACCTTCAATAGATTCTCCTCAGATCCTACACTATGGAAGCAAGGCTCTGATTGGTTGGCTGTATGTCACCACAAGACTACCTTCAATAGCTTCTCCTCAGATCCTACACTATGAAAGCAAGGCCCTGATTTGTTGACTGAAAGGTCACCACTAGATAACCTTCAATTGATTCTCCTCAGATCCTACACTATGAAATCAAGGCTCTGATTGGTTTACTGAAAGGTCACCACTAGATAACCTTCAATAGGTTCTCCTCAGATCCTACACTATGAAAGCAAGGCCCTGATTTGTTGACTGAAAGGTCACCACTAGACAACCTTCAATAGGTTCTCCTCAGATCCTACACTAGGAAAGCAAGGCTCTGATTGGTTGACTGAAAGGTCACCACTAGATAACCTTCAATAGGTTCTCCTCAGATCCTACACTATCAAAGCAAGGCTCTTATTGGTTCGCTGAAAGGGCACTTATAGATAACCTTCAATTGGTCCTCCACAGATCCCAGACCATTAAAAGTGATATTTTATAAGGATTACCAGGTTATTAGTCTATTTTTTTAACATTGGTCAAACATAACTTGTAACAACACAGAATTTCAATGATTGGGGGTATTTTTTAAATACAATTTTCATTAAATATATAATTTGTCTACAGTATTAGTTATGCATATTTGCAATATGAATAAACTGAGCTGAAGCTTATGTCTTACATCAGACTTAAGATATAAAGAAATCAGGGCCTTGTGAGTAGGGAAGCATGGGAAATGGAGCTTTTTTTTGATGAGCTACGATAAAATGTAAAGTAAAGCATAGCAAGAGTTGAAGATTCAGTTGTAAATTCAGAGTGCATTGACTTCTGGACGGTATTGCATGGAATCTTGAAATAGTTAATGTGTTTTCTTTCATTTTCAGCTGGACAAGGTATTTTCATGATATGAAAACAATGTACTGGTATATTTTGCTGTTTCAGATGTCCTATACCAGGTTGTGACGGGTCAGGCCATATCACTGGCAAATACCTCTCACACAGAAGGTAGGTGTCTGAACAATCTTAATGAATTATGCTTTTCAAAAAAAACAACATAAAATACAGTTGTGTTTCACTAATTTAATGTTTAATATGCCAGAGTTTTAGTGATAACCATTTCTACAAAGATTACATCTCTTTAGATCAATAATATAGTGATTATGATGGTTTTACATTTACAGTTTGTTAATATAAAGTGATATAAAGTCACATAGTACATAAAAGGTATATACCTAAATCTGAGACCTTATTTAAATAACATACAATCATATGAGCATATCAAAATTACAAATGGAGATAAAGGTCTTAATATAATACCTTCATCATAGAGCTAAATTTAAAATCTGATTGTGGTACAATGAATGTTCCATTAATCATTTATTAGCTTGATTATTCATAGAAAAGTTTGAGCTATACTTCTCAACCAAATGTCGGGAGTCAGCGTCCACAAAATGCTCTGGTTAAGATAAACGTACAACATCTCTATTTCTCTGTTACTACTACATGTATTCATTTCAAAGATGTGTTTTGGGTTATTGTGTGAGGTCATTGACCAAGTTCCATAACTCTTTAACTCTTTCTACTTAAAAAAAATTCTGGTAGACACTTGCGAGCAACTACTCAATATCTATTTATTTTTACTACATCTAAGGAAATAAATCGTTTCATATGTGTTCAGGTTCTTTATGAACATTCACTGACAAAGACCTATAAGGGTGACCAGCTTTTCAAGATTATTATTGAACCCTTTGCATGCTGGGAAATTTGTCGTCTGCTAAAATGTCGTCTGCTGAATTTCTAAAATTAGCATTTTCGTGGATTTTTTTCAAAGAATACTATCAGAATAGCAAACAGTTTGGATCCTGATGAGACGCCACGTTCTGTGGCGTCTCATCTGGATCCAAACTGTTTGCAAAGGCCTTCAAAATCCGGTTCCAGCGCTCAAAGGGTTAAACATATGAATGGGTGGGATTGCATTTGGGGTCAGTTGGGTCAAGGTTATTTTTACTCATATCAGCAAAATGCTTTGCTCTTGATAACTTGAGTTTGAATGGAGGTATTGTGCTGTTTAGGTAGCCTGCATACAACCTTGCTTCAAAATTAATTTAATTCAACCAAATTTATTGGAATATAGTTAAAAATGTATCATTTTAATTTATAAATTTTAAGTTTCGCGTTTACATATACTGTATAACTTCAACAGATATCAACTTCAAATAAGTCTTTGTGGTTTTTGTATTAGTTGACTAACAGAAAATGTACATAATACTATCAAACGGGAAAAATGGTGGAAGGCACAGTCTTGGAATGGCTCTGGTTTGTATTTGAAGTTGCCTTATTTTTGCTTGGTTTATGCAGTGCTTCAGGTTGTCCCATGGCCAACAAGTATCGATTACAGCGCCACCTGTTTGCAGGCATCGAGGGAACTTTTGATATTGCTGCTGCATTGAAAATGGAGCCTTGCGTGTAAGAAGCCATGTTTTAATTGCTTGACAGCTCAGTTTAAAAACGGATTTTGTACAACTTTATAACTATCTGAATGAATTAAAGGGTAGTGGGTAAAATTAATATATCAATTGTTTGTAGAATGTCCTATGAAGAAAATCTTTCATAAGACTTTTGGGACTCCTATTAGAGAGTTCAGAGAATTTCAGCATATTTATAACACAGCAAATGAAGTTTGAGATGGGATATCTTTGAGTTACTCTGGCGGGTCAGTTTGTATTTTGGTCATTTGGTCAGTCTGCATTAAATGTGTTAAGTTTGTAATGGGAACTTATTCAGTATTCCTAAAGTGATAAAATTGAAACTTTCAATATGTAATTACACTAGTGTAGTTGTGAAAGACTCTTTCTTGCCAAAAGAACCACACAATTATGAGCCAATTTCTCTAAAACATAGTCGACAAACCAGTTCTGGGGTATAAGTCATGTTTATGCCAATGGTCTAATTGCTGCACTGCAGGTGCCCTACCCCAGGTTGTGACGGTTCGGGACACGTGAATGGTAACTTCTCGTCACACCGCAGTCTGTCGGGCTGTCCACGAGCCACACAGGCCATCAAGAGGGCCAAACTGAGCCCTGCTGAACTGGCTGTGCTGCAACAGAAAGTGGACAACGGGGAAGGTACGCATTCAGTGCATGTTTTAACTGAAAATAAAAATTGGCTATGTGCAACCAGCATAAAACCAGAACAGCCTGCCAGTTACTCGCAGTCTTACTCGCAGTCTGTTCAGGTTTTATGCTGTTTGCTGCTCATCAGTATCTTAACCTCTCAGATTTAGACGCATTTGTAGTCTCTTAGAAAATCAAATTAAATGTAAGACCTTTCTTACTAGATCCAAGTTTTAAAGGCTTCATTTCCCATCGTAAGATACGGATGAGCAGCAAATATCATAAAACAAGTGTTTTTCCCAGGCCATTTTAGAGTGGCGCTGCGCCACACCGCCCTCCCATAGCGCCACTCTGCCTTTTTCAAAGGCAAAAAATGCCAAGCGCCCTTATTAATAACATCTTTATTGCCTTATGACCTAACTTGTCCGCAAAATCAGCGTCTGCAACATGTTGTCTTCATTGTTTCACACATGATTATGTGTAAGAAATGCAAGAAAGTAAGAAATGCATCCTTCAACTTAATGATAAATATTATAATCACATTAGAATTGATAAGTTATAATCTATAACAGTATTTCATAGCAAAAAAGGCACCACATGTATAACTGCCCTTTTTGGCATAAACCACGCTTTAAAATGCCCTTTTTGAATTTACAGCGCCATACCCCTATGCCCTCCTGGGAAAAACACTAATTAAACCTGAAAAGACTGTTACTTGCAGTCTGTTCTGGTTTTATGCTGGTTGTATATAGCCATTTTCACTTTGTAGATTTAGATGCTCATGTGTCTAATGGATATTTCAGATTTTAATGGCCATGTGTGTTGTGGACCTTGCAGATTTGAATGGTCATGTGTGTTATGGACCTTGCAGATTTGAATGGCCATGTGTGTTGTGGACCTTGCAGATTTGAATTGTCATATGTGTTGTGGACCTTGCAGATTTGAATGGTCATATGTGTTATGGACCTTGCAGATTTGAATGATCATGTGTGTTATGGACCTTGCAGATTTAAGTGCTCATGTATTTGAATTCACATGTGTGTTATGGACCTTGCAGATTTAAGTGCTCATGTATTTGAATGGTCATGTGCGGTGTGGACCTGGCAGATTTGAATGATCCTATATCTTGTGGACTTTGCAGGTTTGAATGATCCTATATCTTGTGGGCTTTGCAGATTTGAATGATCCTATATCTTGTGGACTTTGCAGATTTTAATGGTCATTTGCGGTGTGGACTTGGCAGATTTGAATGGTCATATGTGTTGTGGACCTTGTTGATTTTATAGCCATGTTTTTTGTAGACCTTGCAGAGTTTCAATGATCCTATATGTTGTGGACATTGCAGATTTGAATGGTTTTAATGGTTATGTGTGTTGCGGACTTTTAGATTTGAATTTGTCATGTTTGTTTTGTATTTTGCATATTTGAATGGTCATATGTGTTGTGGACTTTAATGATTTGATAGCTATGTTTGTTATGGACCTTAATGATTTTATAGCCATGTGTTTTGTGGACCTTTCAGATGTGATTTCTAATATGCATGGTGCACTTTGCAGGTTTGAAAGTACATTTGTGTTCTGAACCTTACAGATTTGAAAGTACATTTGTGTTGTGAACCTTACAGATTTGAAAGTACATTTGTGTTGTGAACCTTACAGATTTGAAAGTACATTTGTGTTGTGAACCTTACAGATTTGAAAGTACATTTGTGTTGTGAACCTTACAGATTTGAAAGTACATTTGTGTTGTGAACCTTACAGATTTGAAAGTACATTTGTGTTGTGAACCTTACAGATTTGAAAGTACATTTGTGTTGTGAACCTTACAGATTTGAAAGTACATTTGTGTTGTGAACCTTACAGATTTGAAAGTACATTTGTGTTGTGAACCTTACAGATTTGAAAGTACATTTGTGTTGTGAACCTTACAGATTTGAAAGTACATTTGTGTTGTGAACCTTACAGATTTGAAAGTACATTTGTGTTGTGAACCTTACAGATTTGAAAGTACATTTGTGTTGTGAACCTTACAGATTTGAAAGTACATTTGTGTTGTGAACCTTACAGATTTGAAAGTACATTTGTGTTGTGAACCTTACAGATTTGAAAGTACATTTGTGTTGTGAACCTTACAGATTTGAAAGTACATTTGTGTTGTGAACCTTACAGATTTGAAAGTACATTTGTGTTGTGAACCTTACAGATTTGAAAGTACATTTGTGTTGTGAACCTTACAGATTTGAAAGTACATTTGTGTTGTGAACCTTACAGATTTGAAAGTACATTTGTGTTGTGAACCTTACAGATTTGAAAGTACATTTGTGTTGTGAACCTTACAGATTTGAAAGTACATTTGTGTTGTGAACCTTACAGATTTGAAAGTACATTTGTGTTGTGAACCTTACAGATTTGAAAGTACATTTGTGTTGTGAACCTTACAGATTTGAAAGTACATTTGTGTTGTGAACCTTACAGATTTGAAAGTACATTTGTGTTGTGAACCTTACAGATTTGAAAGTACATTTGTGTTGTGAACCTTACAGATTTGAAAGTACATTTGTGTTGTGAACCTTACAGATTTGAAAGTACATTTGTGTTGTGAACCTTACAGATTTGAAAGTACATTTGTGTTGTGAACCTTACAGATTTGAAAGTACATTTGTGTTGTGAACCTTACAGATTTGAAAGTACATTTGTGTTGTGAACCTTACAGATTTGAAAGTACATTTGTGTTGTGAACCTTACAGATTTGAAAGTACATTTGTGTTGTGAACCTTACAGATTTGAAAGTACATTTGTGTTGTGAACCTTACAGATTTGAAAGTACATTTGTGTTGTGAACCTTACAGATTTGAAAGTACATTTGTGTTGTGAACCTTACAGATTTGAAAGTACATTTGTGTTGTGAACCTTACAGATTTGAAAGTACATTTGTGTTGTGAACCTTACAGATTTGAAAGTACATTTGTGTTGTGAACCTTACAGATTTGAAAGTACATTTGTGTTGTGAACCTTACAGATTTGAAAGTACATTTGTGTTGTGAACCTTACAGATTTGAAAGTACATTTGTGTTGTGAACCTTACAGATTTGAAAGTACATTTGTGTTGTGAACCTTACAGATTTGAAAGTACATTTGTGTTGTGAACCTTACAGATTTGAAAGTACATTTGTGTTGTGAACCTTACAGATTTGAAAGTACATTTGTGTTGTGAACCTTACAGATTTGAAAGTACATTTGTGTTGTGAACCTTACAGATTTGAAAGTACATTTGTGTTGTGAACCTTACAGATTTGAAAGTACATTTGTGTTGTGAACCTTACAGATTTGAAAGTACATTTGTGTTGTGAACCTTACAGATTTGAAAGTACATTTGTGTTGTGAACCTTACAGATTTGAAAGTACATTTGTGTTGTGAACCTTACAGATTTGAAAGTACATTTGTGTTGTGAACCTTACAGATTTGAAAGTACATTTGTGTTGTGAACCTTACAGATTTGAAAGTACATTTGTGTTGTGAACCTTACAGATTTGAAAGTACATTTGTGTTGTGAACCTTACAGATTTGAAAGTACATTTGTGTTGTGAACCTTACAGATTTGAAAGTACATTTGTGTTGTGAACCTTACAGATTTGAAAGTACATTTGTGTTGTGAACCTTACAGATTTGAAAGTACATTTGTGTTGTGAACCTTACAGATTTGAAAGTACATTTGTGTTGTGAACCTTACAGATTTGAAAGTACATTTGTGTTGTGAACCTTACAGATTTGAAAGTACATTTGTGTTGTGAACCTTACAGATTTGAAAGTACATTTGTGTTGTGAACCTTACAGATTTGAAAGTACATTTGTGTTGTGAACCTTACAGATTTGAAAGTACATTTGTGTTGTGAACCTTACAGATTTGAAAGTACATTTGTGTTGTGAACCTTACAGATTTGAAAGTACATTTGTGTTGTGAACCTTACAGATTTGAAAGTACATTTGTGTTGTGAACCTTACAGATTTGAAAGTACATTTGTGTTGTGAACCTTACAGATTTGAAAGTACATTTGTGTTGTGAACCTTACAGATTTGAAAGTACATTTGTGTTGTGAACCTTACAGATTTGAAAGTACATTTGTGTTGTGAACCTTACAGATTTGAAAGTACATTTGTGTTGTGAACCTTACAGATTTGAAAGTACATTTGTGTTGTGAACCTTACAGATTTGAAAGTACATTTGTGTTGTGAACCTTACAGATTTGAAAGTACATTTGTGTTGTGAACCTTACAGATTTGAAAGTACATTTGTGTTGTGAACCTTACAGATTTGAAAGTACATTTGTGTTGTGAACCTTACAGATTTGAAAGTACATTTGTGTTGTGAACCTTACAGATTTGAAAGTACATTTGTGTTGTGAACCTTACAGATTTGAAAGTACATTTGTGTTGTGAACCTTACAGATTTGAAAGTACATTTGTGTTGTGAACCTTACAGATTTGAAAGTACATTTGTGTTGTGAACCTTACAGATTTGAAAGTACATTTGTGTTGTGAACCTTACAGATTTGAAAGTACATTTGTGTTGTGAACCTTACAGNTTATACAGTTTGTCAACCAGTTCCGGATAATCAGCAGTTCCGATTAATTTGTATTTAATTTTCCATAATGCCCCAATAAAAACAAAATGATAAGTGTCTAAGGTGTACATTAGGTAAAGGAATAAATTAACAAAGTTTTAGCAAGAAAGCTTTTTTATTATGCTTACAGGGGGGATAAATGCAGCAAAAAGTTAACCAGAACTGATTGAATGAGTTATGTTTTGAAATGTGCATATGGATATAGAAGGCTTTATTATTTTCAAGTGAACTTTTTGCTGAATGAAAACAAATGTCATGACAATGTTTTGAAATACTAATTCTGTAAGTTGAATGATTTTTATAATTTTCTGAATGGTGAACTTTAATTGGCTATTTTTGACAAAAAACTGCATAAGCCGTCTGGCCTAACCTGTTATCATACAAAATAATTTTTACCCTTTATGTTTACATCTTCTCACATTGACACTAAATCCAGAAAGAAATAATTGTGGTCAAAAGATTAAATGTTTTTTGCCGGGTGATTCTAAACTGGTTGACTGACTGTATTGATTTATGAGTACAGTGTTGTCAATTTTAAAAAAGTATGCGTACCCTGTACAAGAATTTTGTTGGTGTTATTTGAAATATGTGTTACATGTTCATGATTACCTCAACAGTGTGTGTGTGTGAAGGGGTTGTTATAGTAAAATGTAATAATTAATGAAAAGCTGTACTGATTGATAAAGAATAGTATTTTGAAATTGCAACACTCACTTAATCATGAAAATAGCTATTATTTAGTTTTACCAGCCAACAAAAATCAAAACTACTGTTTAATGTACTGTTTAATGTATTCTTTAACAAGAATTAATATAAAAACAGACCAATAATGTTATTTATTGGCACTTGTAAACATTATCTGAAAAAGTGCAGCACTCTGGTAAAGCAGGGCTTAAAGCAGGTGCGTATAGGTCGTCCCAGATAAGCATGTGCAGTCTGCACAGGCTAACATTGGACAATACTTATGAACATACTTAAAGGCTGTTGTTTTTTTCCAGAGACCGGCTAAAATATTTTCTAAACTTGTATTTTGTGTTCATTTTCTTATAAAAATACTTTCTCTCTCAGATGTCACTGAAGGTTTTCACAATTCAGGGTCCAAGTTTACCACTCAGATACACACTTTGACGTGTTTGTTGTCCCCTAGAAAATAAAATTAAATTGAAGACGTACCTTTCTTACTATATTTAAGTTTTAGCGGAACCATTTCAAACCCTAAGGTACTGATGAGCAGCAATCAGCATTAAACCTGAACAGACTGCGTATTGCTCGCAGGCTGTTCTGGTTTTATGCTAGTTGCATATGGTTAATTCCACTTTGCTTCTGAGCGGGAAAGAGTTAAGATGTGTTACATTTTAGTATTAAAAAAACTGTTCATGACCAGGATAGCGTTGATGTGAAGGATATGTGTGAAATAAAAGGTAAATCATAAAATTAATGAAATTAAATAATCATAGATGGTGGTGTTTAGCCTTGAATGTATGCTTCTTCCATAACTCCAGTATTATTTTTATTTGCCCTATTATACTAGAGATTATGAGACCTACATTTATGAAAGTATTTTGTGAAAAAGTTGAAGTGAAATATCTGTTGTGTTAAACATCATAGATACTAGTACCTGTTATTGTCCCTAAGTATCCAGTTATATTTAAGTCTAATATATTGTTCATGGAGTACTGGTAAGTAGCAACGAGCTGTTACACACACTGTTTGAAATAATGATAGCCGTAGATTGATTATCTATTTAATTGATTAGTCATGGCGTAGCACTTGTACAAATGCTTAACCCTTTTCCGCTCAGAAGCAAAGTGAAATGGCTATAGGCAACCAGCATAAAACCAGAACAGCCTGGGAGTAACTCGCAGTCTGTTCAGGTTTTATGCTGTTTGCTTCTCATCAGTATTTTAAGGTTTGGTAATGAAACCTTTAAAATTGAATCTATAAAGAAAGGTCTTTAATTTTATTTGATTTTCTAAGGGACTACAAACAGGTCAAAATGTGTATATGAGTGGTAACGGGTTAACCCTTTGCATGCTGGGAAATTTGTCATCTGCTAAAATGTTGTCTGCTAAATTTCTAAAATTAGCATTTTCTTCGATTTTTTTTTAAAGAATACTATCAGAATAGCAAACAGTTTGGATCCTGATGAGACGCCACGTTCTGTGGCGTCTCATCTGGATCCAAACTGTTTGCAAAGGCCTTCAAAATCCGGTTCCAGCGCTCAAAGGGTTAACCAACATGTCATAGTGTAGCACTTGAACAAAATGCTTTAACATAGATCTTGAATGTATCGATTGTTTGCAGAATATGTTTGAAAAGCAAATCTCTCTAAACAAAAATTCCTGAGCTTGCAAAGGCATAACCGTTCTATAAACAACTGTTATTGGCCTTAGAGATTTAGGATAATTTCAGCATGAACATAACACCGCAATCACAAGGACATGATGATATGTACATTTATTTATATGTTAATGATTTATTTTAAAACGCTTGGTGATTACAGGCCCTGTTCTATGAACAACTTTAATTGGCCTTAGAGATTTTAGAGAATTTCAGCATAAATATAACACCGCAAACAATCACATGGACAGGATGATATGTTTATTTATTTATATGTTAATGATTTATTTGATTGATAACCATTTATAATTTATACTTTTTGTGTTTGTGCTTTATGCAGTGCAATGTCTATACATGCTAGTCTTGCTGTTTTTGTTGTTCTTCTTTTAAATATTTACAATGAAGGATCTGGTTTTTATATACATTATAAATTATGTATTAATTGAATTACTTTTCCATATTTGATGCTCATTTATGTGTTATAATGAACATTCTTAAACTGTGTCATTCCAGGTTTTTAATTTATTGCATTTGATTCATTTTGTTGTTTTTGTAGCTTTTTGTCATGTGCAATGTTGGTAAGTGCAATAATGTTGAGTGTTTTCTGTGTTCATTCCACAACTTATTGTTAATAAAGCAGATTCTAATGGCTTGTGTTAGTGATTTCTTTAAAGAATACAACTTTCTTTCACTTGTATCCAGTGTTACTTTGAAAACTTCATTAGTTGTGTGGAATAAGCCATTTTCAAAGTTGGGACATTATGTTTTTGTACATTCCACATGATGTTCTAACACTATAGACCTGATGGAACTAGGCTAATCTGGGACGACACTTTACGCACATGCATTATGCCCAGTTTTCTCAGAACGCAACTCACATCATGAATAGCAGTATACTTACACAAAGTATCCCAGACACATTAATCTGCACACTCAATTTAAGCAATAAGCTGTAAAGAAACTTGAAAAGGCATTGTTGCTAAGAAAACCCTTCCATGTCTCAATTTATATTGATGAATGCAAAAGCTTATTCAGTGTTTTTTCTACCCTGAAATTTGTGGTGGTCATCTTTTACCACATTGAGTTTGGATGGAGATATTGTGTTTAGGTATCTTACATTCAAAACTAGCTTGGGATCTCATGTGGGGCCAGTTGGGTCACTAGCTAGGGATCTCATGTGGGGCCAGTAGGGTCAAGGTCACTTTTACTAACAAAATATATAATTGGTTTCTGCTTAATGACTTAAGTTTGGATTGAGGTATCAAGCTGAAATATGTATGCAGCTAACATGCATACCTAGCTGTGGATTCTATCTTGGGGTCAGTCAGGTCAAGGGCACTGATAACTAAAAAAAAAGACAAACATGTTATCAATCAATAATTTCAATTTTGATGAAGGTATGGTGCTGAAAATGTGTGTTTGTAGCTTGCATACTGACCTAGCTTGAGATTGCATTTGGTTCAAGTTGGATCAATTTCATTGTAACTTAAAATAAAAAAATCAAATATTAAAACGTTTTTTTTGTTTTGTTTTTTATGGCATTGCCATGTTTCTTGTTTTAAAATTGTCTGATGAAAAAAGAAGTAACAGTCCATGTATAATGTCCAAATTGTACCTTTGATCTCTACGTGTGACTTTGAGCTAGTGACACAGGTTTTCACATGACACAGTCTCCACATGGTGAACATGTATTGTAAGTTTATTTATAACTAACTGATGAATGAAAAAGTTACCATCAGTGCAAGTTCAATTATGCCAATATTTTACCGATGATCTTAAAGTGTGATCTTTAAGCTGAGATCCCAGGTCTTAGGCGTTACACATGGTGACATACCTACTCTATGTGAGGATATTTGTAGTCAGTTATTTTTTTAATGCATGATAAATTATAAAAGTTACCGTTCAGAAAAGCTCTGACAAACACGTGCATGCATAAACTAATGCACATACATGACTCGATAATCTAGACAGCTGAATTGAGCTTTCAGTTGCAATTGATAGTTTAATTGTTGGTTCCCCTTACATTTGCAAAAAACATCATATAATAACATAACTTATCTTGCAGTTTATGGAACAGACGCCATTTTTTTAACATTGATAGGTGTATGGAAATTACTCGGGGCGAATGGAAAATACACCATGGGCACCTGATCGCTCTAAGCCAATCGGATTAGGTCATTTTTTGTAGGAGGTGAGATATTGGGCTTTCCACAAGAGGGCTTGGAAAAAATGGGCAAAAGTTACAATTACCATTTAGAAGAATTTAAAAATATTCAAATGCAATTTCAGAGGGTCAGTAATGTGCACAAATTATACAATATGCTTATTAATTATTTAAAGGCAGTTTTAGAAAACTGCACAACCAATTGACCTAGTGCTTAATTTATTTCACTTCTTCTTTTGAAGAACAACGTCTTGGTTTCAGAACCGCATTCAGCTCCACTACTTAATGAACTACATCACAATGCGTTGGCAGTATTTCATTGCATCATATTGTACAAGTTGCTTAAAAAAGCAGAAAATGCAGTGTTGAGAAAACACTGCCTGTCAAATAAATATCAGCTTCATTTTTCATTGTTTAATATGTAAAGGGACCTGTCAACAGATGAACGATTTGACAATTTTGTTGTCTTTTTATCTAGACAACCCTTGTTCAATTCTACATTTATAACTAAAATAGGCTAATATTCTGTTCTTGTTGTTACACTTGAGCTTTTTGATACCCTTAAATATATTGACTTGTTGCATTTAATGACAAACTTCAAAAATCTGTTCACAAGACCCTGAAAGGTTTGGATCCCCGTGGCGTAGTGGATATGGTGTCCGCCTAGCGATCGGGAGGTCATGGGTTCGAACCCCACTGGGAGCGTTCCTTTGATCTCCCTCAAAGACACCAAGTACTGGTTATAGTCCCAGGAAACTGACTCGAGAGCGTTTATATAAGCCTACGGCTTTCGATGCAATCAAGCTAAAATAAATAGGTTTAAACTAAACTAATGGTTTGGACTTAGATTACCACAGATTTAAATATTGATCATACTTATAGTCTTATAGGCCTCATAAGCAGTTGAAAGCAAACAAATGAAGATGCTACAATGTTTCCAGGTAATCTAACCATTTATTCAAAGCAACATGATATTGAAATTACAGAACAGTTCTGTACATTGTAA
This sequence comes from Dreissena rostriformis, assembly GCA_007657795.1. Lineage (NCBI taxonomy): Eukaryota > Metazoa > Mollusca > Bivalvia > Myida > Dreissenidae > Dreissena > Dreissena rostriformis. The sequence goes on from VMBQ01002302.1 coordinate 115,142, forward strand.
CAGGATTATGGTTAACAGCAGATTTGCTTCATACAAGATAGATTTTAAACATGATAAATTTGCTGTTAAAACTCACAATGTGAAGATTTATCTTAATTAATGTCATAAAGTTCAAACAGTCTGGTCAGGGGCTACCCTGTCCACTAATGAGACCAGGAAACCTTGCCTGACTGTATAGCTGACAGCGTAGCTCCTGACCTGGCTTGTCTGGAGCTACACTGGCAGCATATGGCATAATACATTGCATGATGTGGCTAATATATGTGGTATTATAGCACTGTAGTGATTTCAAACTCGGTCAGAAATCTTTACTGAAAAAAAAAACAATATGATAATTTATAGCAATAACATAATAAACAAGCATTAAGTAATACATTTTATACACAAACACAAACAGGAGAAGATAACATATTCAACAGGAACATAGCTCTACAATATTTACAATCTGAGTGCCTTAAATCACATAATTATCATAGCTATATGGATTATGATCATTATTCATTCTAGTACCGGTAAGCTTCAAATTTTGACTCAGTTTACAGGTTAATTTATAACATTTTCATATAATGTATTAACAATATCATTTAATTTGTAAAAACTGTTACATCTTACAGGTCAGAAACTGAATTATCCTTTTCTTATAACCAGTCAGGTGCAATGCAACTTGAATGCCAACTTGATATCAACCAAAATAGTGAAAACAAATAGCAAGGCAACACAACTATATAAAGGCTGAACAGAAAACCAATGTGGTACATTTTTTTATATTTTTTTTAAAGCCCCATTACTACTTAAAATCAACAAAAAATTTGTACAATATTTCGCAAAATAAAATTAAACCATTTACAAGAGTTCCGCGGTCGGAGACTTATGTCCCCCAAACAGGGCCTTGACCGTGACCTTGACCTTTGACCTAGTGACCTGAAAATCAATAGGGGTCATCTGCCAGTCATGATGAATGTACCTATGAAGTTTCATGATCCTAGGCCTAAGCGTTCTTGAGTTATCATCCGGAAACCATCTGATGGACGGACAGACCGACGGACCGACATGTGCAAAACAATATACCCCCTCTTCTTCGAAGGGGGGCATAAAACACATAACCATAAATGCAGAGGCAAATATGCGCATTCGTAGGAACACCATATGAAAAACCTTGTAAGTATGCCTTCAGATTTTTCAGTGTATCCTCATCCAAATCATAAAGTTATATTTATACATACAAATTCCAAATTTTTGCTAAAATGGATGATGAGTGAATAATAATCTTGATAAACCCACTATGTATGTAGGGTTAGTTTTATACAAAACCTGTATGTTTACATAGGCTAGCTGAAAATGCTTCTTTTCCACAAACAGGGTCCGACTTAAAGACTACCCAAGCCAACAGCAAAGCAAAATACTTAAAACTTATTTTTTCACTTGATCCTGTTACCCAATGTTAATTTTAAAATATTTGCGCATACATGTTCATGGATTTTTTCATGCATAGTATAGATCAGTTTCTTGTAATTATCCTGGTATACCAAGATATCAGGATTGTGTGATTGAAACACACATTTAATTTTCACACACAAAAATATACTTTAGCCTTGCTCTCTGAAAACCGGGCTTAATACAAGTGCATAAATTGTTGTCCCATAATAGCCTGTGCAGTCTTCAAAGGCTAATCAGGGACATTATTTTGCGCGTGTATTGCATTTTTTGTTGAAAGGAAATCTATTCTTAACGAAAATCCGGTTTAGGCAGAAAGTGTTGTCCTTGATTAGCCTGTGCGGACTGCATAGGCTGATCTGGGACAACACTTTATGCACATGCATTAAAACCCGTTTTCCAAGAGCGCGACTTATATTTATGTATGCTCACTTAGATATGATGGTAAGTTTTTCACAGTATCTGATTTCTTTGGTCCCTTTGCAATCTTTGTTAATATTCTTCTTCAAACACATTGAGAATTACATTTTCTAAATTGAGTCGTGTTCTGAGAAAACTGGGCATAATGCATGTGCCTAAAGTGTCGTCCAAGATTAGCCTGTGCAGTATGCACAGGCTAATCAGGGAGGACACTTTCCGCTTTTATAACATTTTTTGTTCAAATGAAGTCTCTTCCTAGCAAAAATCCAATTTCTGCAGAAAGTGTCGTCCCTGATTAGCCTGTGTGGACTGCACAGGCTAATCTTGGACGACACTTTACGCACATGCATTATGCCCAGTTTTCTCAGAACGCGAGACACTTATGGCAGCATATGAACAGTCTCATAGTTCAAATGCAAAAATAAGGAAAGTTCTTAAAACAAAATGCACTTATGATTATATAATATAACAGCAGGGAGATCAATGATCTGCAAATACATGTATTAGACAAAAAGTACTTATTAGTGTCGTGTTCTGAGAAAATGGGGCATAATGCTTGTGCGTAAATTGTCATCCCAGATTAGCCTGTGCAGTCCGCACAGGCTAATCAGGGACGACAATTTCCGCTTTTATGGAATTTTTCGTTTGAATGATGTCTCTGCTTAACGAAAATCCAGTTTAGGCGGAAAGTGTCGTATCACACTCATACAAATATGCATTGTATATCAGGGAAAATTACATAAAATATTACCAATAACATCCATATTTTTCAAACTAGCTCACAGAAATAACAAACATATTTTCGAGAATACATTAACTAAAACCATTGAATATATCTTTTGTTGAATGCAGCAAAACATTGAACTCTTGAAAGCGTGAAAACTAAGCGATGAAATGCAAAAGAACTGTGGTCTTTATCAGTCGCAGTCAAATATCAAAATTTCTTTCTGATACACCAAACAATATTAATATTGATCACAATTAAATTATTGACAACAACAAAAAGAAAAAGATCACAATATTACATGCCATCAAACATTTGCCAATAATATTTAATGATCAAAAGCTAAACTCATGTACCAAATATACATACCACATTCTTAACCGAACAAGTTCCCTGTACTTGGAAGTGCATGTGTTTAAACATTGCATACAATAAAAAGTGCAGACATATACCAGTACTAAAATATACCAAACTATACATATTTTAATGTAAATATTTGGAAAAAAATTAATCTTAACAGGGTCTAAATCTGTCCAATATCAGAAAAAAATACATTTTTTTCAGCCAAAGATTCTTATCAGAAGAAAAAACTAAAGTCAACAGGTATTGTGATACTGATATGTGTCGCGTTTTGAGAAAACGGGGCATAATGCATGTGCGTAAAGTGTCGTCCCAGATTAGCCTGTGTAATCCACACAGACTTATCAGGGACGACACTTACCGCCTAAATTGGATTTTTGCTAAGAAAAGACATCATTTAAATGAAAAATTCCATAAAAGCGGAAATTGTCGTCCCTGATTAGCCTGTGCGGACTGCAAAGGCTAATCTGGGATGACAATTTACGCACAAGCATTATGCCTAGTTTTCTCAGAACACGACACATATATACCAGATGTCACTTTCTGATGTCATACAGAGCCCAATAAATAGTGAAACGCCTATTGGTAACTGATATGTGTTCTTAAAATTAGAGTGACAGAAAAGTTTTCTCCACAACATGTGACTAGTTTACCTAACTTACGTAAGTGAAAGTTCACATCTACAGAAAATGGTAAAAGATTCCAAAAACAAACACTACGCAAATAAGGTTAATATCCATAAAGCTGTTACCAGTAAATTGCTGTAATCTTACAACTGACTACTGAGAGATATGAAGAACCCTTCTTGAATGCTAACGTCAGTATTTGAAGTTTGCAATAATACTAACATACGAATCACTGATGAATCATAATCATTATTAGAAGACTAGAGCAGTCTAAAGCAAAATCAATTCCAAATAGAATAGTAACACGATAAGGGAATTTCAAACTGAAAAACATTCATGTTTTTTTTTCAACATGAGGCTTTATAAGATTTCAACAGTTATTGTCGGTAGTATTTCAGGAAGGACTTCATCGCAAGAGGCAGAGGTAAGGTGTCAATATCTGCCTTCATGTAGTCTAACAGTGTGGCTTGTACGGGCTCACGGTCGTCTTCTTCTTGTCCATCTTCCTGTAGATCCTCCTCTATATCCATGTTACCACGGCGACCATGCCTCGAACTGTGAGGCTCTTCCACAGGGCTAAACAAGCAGGAGGTCTTTTCCCCAAAGGACCTGCCCCCCATTTCCAAGTCAAAATGATCTTCAACAAATGAACCTATCCCACTTGTGGTGGAAGTATCGACGCTGGTTGTAGAGGAATACCTTTGCTTAGGTGGTGTTCTGGCTCTGGCACCCTGTTTTATGAAGTCCTCCACGTTGTATTTCCTGTCATCACCTCCATCACCTCCATCACTATTATCTGACCAATCAACGTCAGGTGGGGTCACTTCTTCACTGGGTCCCGGAATGCAATTATTGGCTGAAGATACATTCGATATGAAGTCATTTATCCTAAACCTTTTGGCATCAGTTAGTCCATTATGTTCTTTGTTCTTGCCTGAAACTCTATTTGCCTCTTTAACTCTCTCTATCACATCATTATCAACATTATCCTGCTCCTCATCACTTGCATAATCACTGTGCTTTTCATTGTCCTCATCCAATCCATCATCCTTTGCATCTTTTGGTCCATTGTCCAACATTTGCTTCCCATTTGCTTCAGTAATCTCTTCAGATGTTATCTCATCCACAGTATTGTGTTCTTTCCTCCGATTTGTCTCATCATTATCACAGGAACCATTCTTAACATCCACACCATCCTCATCATCCGTAGAAAATGTAGCAGCATCCTCTGCTATATCCCTAGCCCCCTCTTCCTCATCATCCCTATCCAGCTCAACAGGCTCACCTTCAGAGTCCCTGTCAGGATCTCTACTACGATCAGGACTTTCGTCTCCCTCTTCTTCCAGCAGATAATGATCCTGCATGCTGTTATCGCTGTCACTGTCCCTATCCAGCTGATGCAGTATCATCATTCCCATGCTGAACGGCATGATGCTCATGTTCGACATGGCCCCATGCGACCTTTTCTCCGGCTTTTGCTTCTTCCTCCTCTTGTGAACTTTGGACAGGTCTGGGTGCCTCTTGTAGATGTTGCTTCGAAGAACTCTGCGTACTGTGCAACGGCAGAGCTCCTGAAGGTTTGGCTGAAGCGCCTCAGCTGAAAACAGAACAATCTTTGGGGATGATTTTATATTCAATACATAGCACAAACTTGGAATCGCATGCAGCTTAACCCTTTGCATGCTGGGAAATTTGTCATCTGCTTAAATGTCGTCTGCTGTATTTCTAAAATTAGCATTTTCTTTGATTTTTTTTCTAAGACCACTATCAGAATAGCAAACAGTTTGGATCCTGATGAGACGCCACGTTCTGTGGCGTCTCATCTGGATCCAAACTGTTTGCAAAGGCCTTCAAAATCCGGTTCCAGCGCTCAAAGGGTTAAAGTGATGATTTTCAAAAGTTAAAGTATAAGTGTTTTGTCCCTGATTATCATTTTCAGTAGTTCAACTATTAAGCTTCTATATGCTAACTAAAACACCATGTTGTTTTTTATAAAAGAAATTAGGAGGAGCTATTTTTTCAATGGTGGCTGGTTTTGATAACATATTGTTTTCAGAAACATTTAACTTAAATTAACAAATGTTAAAGTTCATAATATTTAAAAATGCCACAGTATATGGCAATAGCATGTACTATAAAGTGGTTAAAGTACGGTTCATTATTAAACCCAGATTTTAATCACTAGATTCAATTGAAGTATGCAATATCAAGGCAATCAGAAGATAAAATTTGAATGTGACCTGTTGACTCTAGTCTTGTGGTGTACACAAATCTGCTGCTACGGAAACGTTAATGGCATGCAGGTTTTATGAGTCTAGCGCATTACTCCCTCCGAGTTGGTTTAATGTGGACCACTGATTATTGCTATGCTAGTCAAATCAGATGTGCTTCACCTGTTTTAGTATAAGTATTTACATTACAACAATTATTGAACCTTCCCATTTCCACAAATGGAACAGATAAACCCAGACGACTTGAAGATGTGATTTTTTTAAGAACCATCTGTTAAAGGGGAAAATACAAATCCATGTGCAGCAATAACCAGTCACCATACTAAACCAAATGCATTTCAAAGAGAATCAGGTTTGTTGTTCAGTTAAATCAAGAAACCTGCCACTCTTTCCTTGAGGTCAACAAAATGTTCTTACGGAGGTCAATCATATCAGGCGGGGGCTCCAACGGAGCAGAAGCAAGTGTGGCAAAGGATACAGGTAACTTGTTGGTTACACTCCACTCTGTTTCACTTTCTCTTTTAGCCTGGATCAACTGGAGAAAAAAATAATATGTTTGTAAAAACATTTTAATGTGAATTTATTCAAATTTTGTTCAGTATTATTTTAATTATTGAAGATAGTTATATCAATCTATGATCACAAATTACAGCTTATTTTAAAAACATTACTGATAATACAAATATACAATGCGCCACTAGGTTCTAATTGAAATTTATCACACTGATCAAATGTAATACAGAAGAGTCTGTCTATTCATTATCAGTCCATTCGCTGGTGTTCTGATTATTCAGATTATTTAAGGTTTTGAAAGGGTTTTGTTTGGAAAGGTCTTACTCTTTATCACTATGTACTGGAATGGTAGGCAAATCACAATTTCTATAGAGTTTTCTCACACTAACCAAATTTTTCTTTTTTTTGAATGCTAGTCAAACAGGAAGCCAGATGCAGACTTCAAATACAAGAAAATTACAGAACAAATGAGCCTTGCTCTAGGAAAACGGGGTCTAATGCACGTGTGTAAAGTGTTGTCCCAGAATAGCCTATGTGCAGTCTGCACAGGCTAACTAGGGACACAACTTTCCGCTTTTATGGAATTTTCATTTAAAGAAAGTATCTTTTTTGAAAAAATCCAGTTTAGGCATAAAGTGTTGTCACTGAATAGGCTGTGCAGACTGCACAGGCCAATCTGGGACGACATTTTATGCACATGTATTTAGCCCCATTTTCCCACAGCGAGGTTTATATACATACGTACCCTATCATTCAGTGGCATCACTAGGATGCCTCCAACCTTCAACAAATTCTTCATGTAGTTCTCATGTTCTGGAGGACATCCAGCCCCCACATACACACGGTCATACAAGTGCCCTGGGTTCAGATTGAGGCAGTTTCCCACAATGAACTTCGGCATGCAGAACTCGAATTTGTCCACCGCCGGACTCATCTGCAAGAATTCTGCAAGTCTCTCCTCAGCGTACTGTACAACATCCTCATACTGCTCTACTCCATGGTTGACTCCATATGGGCCTATAATGTGATGACTATATTTGAGCCTCGCTCTAAGAAAAGGGGGTGTAATGCCTTTGCGTAAAGTGATGTCCCTGATAAGCCTGTGCAGTCTGCACAGGCTAATCAGGGAAGACAATTTCCGCCTTAACTTGATTTTTGCTAAGAAAACACTTTCTTGAAATGAAACATATCATAAAAGCGGAAAGTGATGTCCCTGATTAGCCTGTGCTGAGTGCACAGGCTTAGCTGGGACAACACTTTATGCACATGCATTATACCCCCTTTAGCAGAGAGAGACTCATATGCAATATGGTTTATCAATAAAAGATCGTAGCCAAAACTACATATAAAGTTCTTTAAGCTACTAGGACGGTTATTACAATTCTTTTTATTTGTTTTCAATTTTAGCGCTGGAATGAATGACATCCTTTTCCTATGTTCATAAAAAATGGTTTGATTTCCTCTCTTAAAGAGCTAAGAAAGAGAATTTGTATCTTAAATTTTAATGCAATATCAGTGAGTCTTCACGGTAATATATTAAACCCACAAGCCCGAATCATTATATTTTATTTGAAACACATAAAAAAGTAAATAGCCCGACTATATAAATTATTAATTTTTAGAAGCTTGAATAACATTTCACCAGCCTCGGGCTGTCGGGCTTATAGTTAGCGTGAAGACTGATATCAATGATGCTTGAAAATGACAATTATAATGATTAATATGTCAAATCTTCATCAAGGCATTCACACCTAATATCAGCCCCACCATAGTGCTCAGATATCCAAGACCGCTACCCAAGTTCAGAAAAGATAATCCAGGCTTCAGCTGTAAGGCTTCCATGACTTCTGAGTATATACAAGGAGCGGACAGGTGTAAGTGGTCATGTCTCCAAGCCAAGTCTTTGTAGGCTGCCTCTTTGTGTCCCGGGAGATAGTAGGCTGCGCGGTCCACTGCCCGGAATACATCCTCCACTAATTGTGATTTTATATATTCCGCGTCTCGAAGGTTATCCACCAGTTCATCATTATCTCTGCCAGTAGACACTGCACCTCCCATTTTGGTAAAGTGTTATTGCTGGTACCGAGGAGGTGACTTGTGTAACTTTTCTGGCTACTGTTTGTTTGGCGTCATTCTGAAATAAATGTTAAATTAAAAAGCTTAGAGATTATGTGCAATCACCTAAAAATATGTTCACTTCCTTCCTTATGTACATGTTTGTGACCACCTTTTGTAAAACCTTCAAACCTTGTTAAAAATGTGACAGTTAACAGATTGTTAAAGCAGCAATTTATTTGGTTAAAATTATCAATTAAATATGTGTGTAAACTGGTTTTCCATCAATATGGTCTATAGATTAGATGCTTAGCGAAATATGGATAATACAATAAAAAATACTTTCCCCCTAAAAACCAAGGAAGAAAGTGAATATGGTCACATTAACTATTGACCTTTATTTCCGTTGATATATTTGCTAAAAAGAATGTCCAAGTCTGGTCAAGTCCAAGTAACAGATATTACCATTACATGTATTGGTTGTCTGGATAAGTGTCAAAACAGCTGATCAATATTTACATTGTTTTTTATTCAAGCGATGTTTACATGAGTTTCTTGGTCTATTTGCTACTTCTCAACTCACAAGCAGCAACTGTCAGCGCCTACTAATATGTTTCCCTAAGTATATTCAATAAGTCATCGGCATAGATATCTACCAAAGAGAATCTGCAATGATAGTCGCATTTGCAAATGTCCAACAAAATGAACAATAACAAATATTGAGGTCATGACGTCATTTGATAAAATTTATGAACTGTCATACTTTTCAGCAATTAGTAGTTGACAATATCCAAGTTGTGCTATTTCTCAGAGATTGTAACGTATGCCACCGATTTTATAAGAATTTTGCGTTTGTTTTTTGTTTTGACAGATCTCGCAAACAATAACAAAGTTTTATGACGGAAATACCTAAACCATTCCGAATGAAGACCTACCGGAAAACGTCAAACTATTTACTTCCGCTGTTCCAATAACCTCCCCGAAATTGCAAATGGCGCACGTCACCTACCGATGAGAAACTAGAATTATTGTCTTTTGCCAGTGTTCGATATCGTTTTTGGAACAAAATCACACTGTAAAGGTAATTGATATAATTGTTTTAAATATTTAAACCGTTTTAATTCAATTTCTTAACATATAAATAAGAAAACAAACAGTTATTTTCGTTTCGTTCACGGCAGGTTTGACCGATTTACCAAGGCATCGATGAATTAACGGAATTTTAACTGCTAATTTCTGACATTTCTATTAAGCGTGTCTAAAGCAATTTGCTATTTTTAGCTAATTAATTATATGTTTTGAATAAATGGAATACGTGCTTAACGTGTCGCTAAAGTTTTAAGAAGAAAACGTAAATTAAAATTGAAGTTGATCTACAAGAAAAAAACAACTGTGCGATTCAAGACGAGGCTGTTTGAACGCACGTTAATATTTAAATCAAAACATGTCAAAATATTAACAGTATGCATGCTCTGCTTTTTTTGTCATCAAAATTTAGTTATTTATTTATTTTAATTATTTTACTGAAATGTTTCACTAAACATTGATGATTTTGCATGCCTGAGTAACAGTTGGACGCCATATTTGAGGCCCAACACGGGGAACAACACATGCAGTTTGAAGCACGTGAAAAAAAATGCTTACTGATAAAGAACTTACAGTAATACAATTTGCATCTCAAATTGTAACTGATGTGCATTCATTTGTTTATTATTCCGTGCAGAATTAATTGTAATGAAAGTTTACACCTGTTGTCGGTAAATGATAGTTTTATGTTAAATTATTTTATTTATGAGGGTATTTTAATATCAATGTTGCAGAAGAACAAATTTATCTGATTAAAGGTGTTTTATCCCCAGAAGTCAAGATGAGTGACACAGGAAACGCTGGTGACGAACCCCCAGCAAAAAGGTTGAAATCTGACAGTGATGCTATAGCAACCCCCTGTCTGGCCTCAATCCCAGTTCCTGTGACAGGTGTAAATCTAGGGCCCCAATTTTATGTAGAGCCTGACTCTGCTGGTGAGATATTCTTTACCCATGGTTCTATATGGTTCTCAAATTATAATCATAGTAGATCACTGCTAGAAAATGATAGTAATAAAACATTTAAATAACATGGAAAGTTATCAAGTAATAAAACATTTAAATAACATTGATAAGTTATCATGTAATGTATCATTGTTGTTTATAAAAAATTTGTAATTACGATCATTTTCTTGCAGTGATTTACTATGATAAAAGCAGCAATAGCCTATACAATTAATTGCATTACACGAGGTTATCAGATAACCTCATGTAATGCAAATAATTGTATGGCCTCTATAGCAATTCTGATCACAAAACAATGATTTATACACAGTTGACTAATTGATAACCAAACTTTGAAAACAAGACAGGGCTTTTTTTTGCCCGATTTTATAGCCGAAAAACGGCTATATTCCCAATCCCGAAAAGTATACTTTTTTCCCAATATGTGCAAAAAACATTCCCATTTTTTTTTTTTTTTTTTTTTTTAATAGTAATTCAGTATCCATT
>VMBQ01002302.1:148014-163272 GCA_007657795.1 Dreissena rostriformis
TCATCATCATCATCATCATCATCATCATCATCATCATCATCATCATCATCATCATCATCATCATCATCATCATCATCATCATCATCATATTCATCATCATATTCATCATCATATTCATCATCATATTCATATTCATCATCCTCATCCTCCTCATCATCATCATCATCATCATCATCATCATCATAATCATCATCATCATCATATTCATCATCCTCATCCTCATCATCAGTATCATTATCATCATCATCATAATCATGATAATCATCATCATCATCATCATCATTATCATCATCATCATCATCATCATCATATTCATCATCATATTCATATTCATCATCCTCATCCTCATCCTCATCCTCATCATCATCATCTTCATCATCAACATCAACATCAACATCATCATCATCATCATCATCATACTAATCATCAGCAGTAGCATCGTCATCGTTATCACTATAATCATCCCAGGAATGTTTAAGAGCATTATCAACAAACACCTTCATCGTCATTATTCATTGGAGGGGTCGTATAAAGATGTTACAACTTTTTTGTACATATCAATTTTTGAGCGATTCAAACGATACAAAATTAAAAAAGAATAATCGATTTATGTTTGCAATTAATATCATGATCAAGAAAAAAGGCTTACGATATTGATTGATAATGATGATAACGATGACGCTCAAAATGAAGATAATTGTGAATATCAGTTTGATAAGGATAAAGTTGTTTATGTTGTTTTTGAGCAATAAAAGTAAAAATGGATAAAGCATACTTCTTCGTATAATTTAAAGTTATTGCGAACGGAAAAAATATTTAAACGACACCATAAATTCGCCTTTAAGTGATGAAATAATGGGAAGAAAAGTGCCCGAGGTAGTAATTTAGCATGGTGTTATATGTCTCAGATGGAGTGAAGTCTGCATATACAATATGAAGTTTTATTATATACCTATAGATTATCCGAATCAAATAATATTCACTTATACAATACAAGCTACAGGATAGAAATTTTGTACTTCACAGTGTAAAATTCCTGCCCGTAGTCAACGGCTGTAAAAGGTTGACTAGTAAAAGACGTCATTTTAAAACACATACTAATGACGTAGTGACGACATCGAAATATTCGCGTCTTTCGATATATTCAATATAAATAATTTTTATATCTGTACTTTAACAATCATTATCCCCACGCTTTTAAAAGCGTGGGGATATTGTATTGATCTCCACTTTTTTTTGATCGGACCATATTTCATCCTACACTATTAGCACTAGAACCTTGAAACTTACACACATGGTAGCTATGAGCATATGTGCGACGGTGACGGTGACGGAATTTTGATCTGACCCCTGGGTCAAAAGTTATGGGTTAAATAAATGGGTAAAATGGGTAAACAAAACTCATTTTACTAACAACATGCGACGCACATGATAATAACTTTTGACCGAGGGGTCAGATCAAAATTCCAAATAGAGCACCGTCGCACATATGCTTATAGCTACCATGTGTGTAAGTTTCGAGGTTCTAGTGCTAAAAGTGTAGGAGAAGATAGAGGAGAATCGGGGTTGGGGTGGGACGCAAATGTTTAACATAACTTCTTCATTTATTCACCAATTGACTTGACGTCACTTTAATACCGAACATCTCTTATGTCAATACGGTCTATCTCGACCATCCATGTTCACATTACCCTGCCCACCCAAAATTGCCTTTAAATATAACATCTATGCGGCGTGGGGATACGCGTCGGCATCTGCCGCGCCATTTCTAGTTTGTGTAGTTATGATGATGTTGGTGCGCATTATGCTGATGAGACTTCATTGCATTATGCAAGATTGTATGTTGCTTTGTGCTTTTATGAAACTCACATCTTGCCATCGCGTTAATTTATTTAACGCATCAATGTTTGATTTCATTATGCATTGTGCATATTGCATAAGTGTCTCTGCACAAACCAACATACACATACCCAGCATGCAATTTACGAACAAGAATGTTGCATATGTACGCGTGAATGATATTCGTCATCAGGCACGATGTAAGTGTCATCAGCATGGAAAGGTGTCTACATACAAATTGAAATTACCATTAAGAAAATCATGACACAGTCATAAAGAAGGAAGTAATTTTTACCTAAAAACCGTTCCATAAAAATCAGACGTAGTTTTAACCGAAATACTGAAAAAGAACAATCGATATTAAGCAGCGAATGTTATTTAACAAGTGATGTGTTCATTTTCAGTTCAAATATCAGTGTAAAACTTAATGACAGGTGTATAAACTTGTACAAAGTATTCCAACTTTTATAAAAAGTTCGAAACACTGTATTGAACTCTGATTTATAAATGCAAAAACGTGTCTATGCTTAGATTTATGTTTACGTTTAAAAAAATAAATATATAAAAATAAATATATACAAATAAATATATACAAATAAATATATAAAAGACTTCCTATGTTTTTGTTTATATTGATACTTCTGAAGAAGGCTATGGCCGAAACATGTTTATTACTTGAAATCATTTAAATAAAAAAAAGTAACTTGTGTGTACGGTATATTATATTTAATAAGATTTATCTTTAAAATACAAGTAGAATACACATGCAAATAATGATAACGTTTTTATTTTGCTACTCTGGTTTTCGCGACGAAAACAGCAGCACATGCATATAAGATGATAGAATGTTATCATATTACGACTGGCCAGGGTGAATCCAGGTCAACGAACAGAGATAACGTACTCGTTTATTGATGATGCCATGCAGTGAAGTTGTCTTTAAGGGTATTATATAGATATAGTTCAACGATCTCTACACATAGAAATACAAAAATGTATGTTTACATAGGTGATAACGTCAGATATTGTAATAATGCATATGTAGAACATGGGTACCCACACAATTAATTAAAATGTTCTCTGTTAACTGGGTCATCTTAAATATATGTAATTGTCAGATGCGTCATTCCATTTGAATTTCTATATATTTTATTTATTTATTTATTTTTGCTTTCTACGATTTGTGACAAACTGGTTTTTATTTGTTAGGTGAGTTCTACATCCTGCGCCTGAATATTTATTTTAATTGTTAGTCAAACTTATTTCATTTTCACAGTTGTCTATGCAATTTTAATAGTTCTTGCAATAATATGGTGTAGATATGATCTTGATGCATTATGATGTTGTTAATGATGATTGGAAAAAATACTTTATTTTGAATGTTTATTGTTTTGACAAGTTGAATAGAATTACGATGGGAAAATATCAAATCTTCCCAAGGAACAATTTGTAAATAGCTACATCATATGGGATTCGACAGGGTTAAATCTTTGTATTAACGTTTTCGCAGATTTCTCACCAGATACTGTTTTCTCACGTAGCCTACCCGGTATATTGTGGGTTTACCCTTGTTTGGGAGGTTAAATGTTGGTGCATTTAGTATCAATCATATGTTCTGAATTCACAACAGGCGTGCATGGGAATTGATGATTAGTAACAGCTTTGATCAAATTTTGTTCAGATGGGGATTATTGTAGTTTTTGTAATATCTTAAAACAGAGTATTGCTATACGTTGGACAGTTTTTGATAACACGCAAACATTTATTGGCGCCTACATACTGGTGGGAATTTATCTTGTGCACACCCGTGCACGGTTGCAAAAAATACACTTTTTCATATCGCTTCAAACTACAGAAACACAATTCGGTAAGAAGCACACTTAAATCACGATTTAAATGACGTCACTTTAAAAGCAATTTTCTAGTCGACATTTGAAAAAAAACCTTTTCACAAGGATCGGCTCATATGTATTATTTAGCAAAGTAAAACCACTTTAGTAATACACCTTTTATATAAAATGTCACAAAAAATGTTTCCGTTTTTTAATTTGTCATTAAATTCGACGTTCATTAGCATAATATTTCACGGTATTTATGAAAAGAAAAGAAGTAATTTTATTTACACTGACGTCTTTTTGAATTGTTTTGGCGCTTTAAAGTCATGGAATGGGGCGTTTGTATGAGTTTCGCGGAAAAGCGCAAAGTTCTAGATTAAAACCGTTCTATTTTGATACAGACAATTTAATATTAATATTAGAATCGAAAAATAATTGGAATAATGTTCGGCTAAGTGTCGGTAATTGCGGTTAATGACCAACGATTTGGGGTTAATATTCGTTGGCATTGAACCACGAGGGCGATAACCAACACAAAGTCGAACATTCTTTTTAAATAGGACATTTACGATTCCGTTCATGAACACACTTTATTAATGTAATCTTAAACATGTACATACATCTTAATGAGCAAATTATGTTCTTGGAATCGAACATTAACTTTACTATAATGACATTTCTCCAGGTACTCCAATTGCCGATACAAAACGATAAATCTCGCCGTATTTCCGTCATCTTTTTAGATTTTAAATGCTTCTTTATACATAAAATTCGCAGTGCATATTTGGCGAAGAGCTAACTGACTATAACCTAAGATAGAAATGTATAAACAAATGTTAAATCAATTTCGATAGGTGCGTGTCATAATAAACAACTAGATTTAGAACGAAGCAAAAGTAGAGGGCCGTTATTAAATGTTCATTTCAAATCTTCATATTTTACATTAAATAGATTTTTTTTAATACTTTATGAAGTATCAATTACACTTTTTTTCAACTATTACAAAGTGCTTAGTGAGTATGCAAATAGTTGATGTACATATAAAACATGTCATTTAATATAAGAACAAACATTTTTAAAAACCAATGTCTATGAATCTGTAAGACATGGATGTACATAAGATCGATCTATAAATACGTATTAATAGATAAATGTTGTACACCATGTAATTTATTTACACTAACAAAAGATTACGTTATCTATGGCTGTAATTTACAACCTAAATAATTAAAATGTGCTAAATACTATAGCGTGTTATACAGCATATGGTCTTTTGAACTTTAACAACTATTAGTATTCGCTTAATGTAAGCACAATTTTAATCCGTTAGCGATACAACGATGCACTCAAATCATCAATATATAGCTATGTTCAAAATAATGAAATATTGCTGAATTGCTTAATCGTTTCGCACTATGACTGGTGATTGCATTATGAGCATATATTGAATATGGTGTAATTGTAAATGCACAACAATACTCTATATGCATTGACTTGTCTTGCAAATTTCTAATCATGTATTTAATTTGTATTGCAATATATCTTTACGTGTTTGCAATAGACTGTAATACGGAATTTGCAATTTTATTGCACACCTTCTCGTAGGTATAAGAACATTTATTAACGTGCAGCGTTTGATCGACCTACATGTACTTTAAGTATGTACTAACTGAATGAAACATGTATAATATTCATTCAATTAATCAACCCGATATAACCTGACAATGATGGTGGTTGGTAGCCATAATTTAAGATAAAGCATAACGTGTGTGATAACACTAATCCATATTAATTTCTTATTTTTCAATTATGGTTGCCCATATTATAATGTCAACAGCTGGCAGCTAATTTATCTTTCAAATGAGATTTCAAGTCATGGACATTCAACACGTTTTCGTACCAACGTTCTGGACGGTATAACCCTCCACACAGAGAAACCAACCCCTAGGAAATATATAGGTCTTATATAAACTGTGTCATATTTCCATTTGTAAATTAGTCCACTATGATAACAGATGGGATTTTTTAAATCAATATACCATATCAAAAGCCGATGTGCATGCTGTGTTATGTTATTATATAAACGATAACAAATTCGCGTTTCGAATGTTTCGTACAAAAATGAAAACCATTTTGAGGTGAAAACGGTTAACACAGTTTGGCAATAATACGGATATAAAAGTGAGATTTGTTTAACTGTGCGCTCGGGATAAACTGATTGGCTTAATATCTGTCATCGATACTTGTTTTCATTTTTATTAAAACAATTGAATGAATGAGCATGCAAGACATATACCAAACACAAACATTGATTGCCGATATTTGTGATACTTGTTTGGTACATAAAAACAGCAACTAAAATTCATTTCTTATCTATCGATAATAGGTTTGTGGTTGTCGATTCTCGGCATACCCAGAAGCAGCGGGAACATCGTTTTAGCATCGTAAGGTATGGGCCGGTTGTTTTCATTTTATGCAGTGACTCCACTGAATACTTTAAATACCATTTATTTACTTAAAATAATTATTTCAGTTCCAAAATAGTTTTCAGCATTTGATGTCAAAATGTAAAAACAGCAACACTATATATGGTGATAATTTGCAGCTTATGCTTTCTACTTTGCAGATAATATCACTTAAATACTTTAAATGAAATTAATAGTACAATATTTATACTACACACATATTTTATGTCTCTGTTATGTGATTCGCACAATACTGCTAAAAAATAAAATATGGTATTTACTTACAAAACATATGTTTTTAAAATATATAACACAAATCCAGTTAAAGTAAAACTAAATCGTACAAGTATATGCGTTGTTCACACAGTTGTTGTACGCTCAATTTATTTATTTCAATTTGTTAGCACTAATATTATAACAATATATTAATATAGTATTCACACAATCCAAACAACTGAACAATGTGATATTATTTAAGCTGATTTGTTCGATATAAACGCACAAGACATTATTATGACTTAACAATACAAATCAACAACAAACTCGGTTTTGAATAATTTGCAATATAAAACGCGTTTCACGGTTTATATTTTTGTATGACACTAGAGCATTCATATCAAACATGGATGTCGCAATTTGTTGATGTGGTTATTTTAACCAGGTATCACTCATAGCACACACGCAATTTAGGATGGTACACATTTGTCGTGTTCCTGTTTGTATGTAAGTAAACCATGACCAATTGTTTAACGTATATCGGTATTAATAGTTTATTAACATAGTATTCCAAAACGTCGCTTAAAGACATGTCCTTATCTCGTTTTTCCTATTTGAAATAGGCCACGGAAATGCAACATATCGTAATGGTCCGACTCTTCTGTCAGATATGGTACATTGTTCTTTGCTTACCTCAAGTTTCATCTAAAGCTGAGTTTTATGGAGCCACTATGAGCGCAACGATGCAGAACATGACGCAGGGCAGCATGTCAGTAAGTATTTATAAGGAAATTGCCTAATAATGTACACATGGTATGTTACAGGTCACAAATAAAGAAAATTCGTTCTTACTTAAACAAATACTAATGAAACAATATTATCTTAAGTATCTTCATTTTTCGTTTCGTATATTGTATAATTGTGTAATAATTAGGAAAACATAATAACATAATGGATGTCCTGAATATTAGGGTCCCCCCCTTTTTTCTGCCCAGAAATACTATTCATTATCGCGTCGTGGCCCCATCACGATGATTTTAAGTGATTTATTCTATTTTCTTACCGACAAACGTCCCGGTCGTAGTTATCTTAATACACAAATAACCAATTGATTCGGACGTATATATAAACGATAAATTCATTTTGCGCAAATGCGGGACGCATCATTATTATTCAACCGGTGATCTCTGGACGCTGTTAACGACATAGAAAAGACACGATGTCCAATAGATTCAATTGGGACACGATGGCTGAGAGATAGCTCAATAGTCGTGAACTGCGCATTGAATGTCTGCTTGTAAAAAGTCTCGAGCTGAGTTTTATAATATTTTAAGTTCATCTGTGGACAATTGCTTTTTGTTTAAATCAAGGATTTAGCTATCGAGAAATATCAATGGTCTTGTAATTTATATTTAAGATAAGTCAAACATGGCATTGAAATTGGGAGAAACCATTACGACCCTATCATTGGGTTGAAACACATGGATTCTTATATATTTCAGGCGCATGTAAGTATCATGTCAGGCTGGAAGTTAGGATCAGGTCCATGCGGATCTGCATGCAACGAAACCTGTGTTGGCCATTCAACTCGCGATCAGCGCTTAATAGTTGAAAACAACCAAAATGATACGATGTATTTTGGAAATATTTTTGTTGAATATAAAGAAGGTCACACGGTAACCTTGAGCGACCTTAATACAGCCGTCAAAATAAATTTCACCGAAAGCGTTGTTGCTGTCAGCAAACTCGAAGGCTGGGAACTTGACTATATGGAGTTCACTGTAATGCTCGATCCACCTGGCAGCGGTGAAGACATCGTGTACGTATTCCTCATTCAATAATTGCACTGACCAGTTCAAAGACATATCACATTATTAGACAATGACACGCGAATCATACATCTATTTATCAGCTAAATGTTATAATTATATGTGTTTTAAGTTGAATTTTTCCTGCTCCTAAAGTTTCAGAGGACACTATTGGTATGGTAATGTGTTTGCATCTTACCCAGACTGGATACTGCAACTAAAGGTCGCGAACAATATACGTAGTGACACCGGATTTCCAAACCGTCCTCCAAGAGCTATTGTAAAACCTTTATACAGGCATGTAAATTCTAATTTATCATAGGTCTCATTGCTTGGGCTTAATGTCATTAAACTTTTTCGAAGAGTAATGAACATAACCTTTTAAAGTGGTCTTTGAATTTGTTTCTGCTCCCTCTTCTTTAGGATTGTGTTAGGGGAAACAACAAAAATTGCAATTCCAGTTGTGGATGACGAGGGTGACTTCATCATTTGCAAAGCTGCGAAAGATATCGAGAGTAATACGATGACACTGACTGAACTTGAAAGCAGATTTAACATCACGGGGATATATATCAATGGGGTAAAACTTCCAAACACATGGTGGGCCGGTGTTTCATCCGATGATTATAACATTATATATATATCGAACTTTTAATTGTATCACTCATTGTCAACCTTCTAAACAATCCGCTTATTCGGAGTAGATCATTGATAAGCTCAAGTTATAACCAATGGAAATGTTCAAACGAAATACGTGCGGCATTTAGCCATCGGAGGGTGGGATGATGTAATCGGAAACACACGTGCGAATTATTGACGTTATTTATATATATATTCAATATAAGCGTTTAAAGCAATTTCATAATCAAATGATGTTCCGCAAATATCCGACATTTGGTAAGTTTCGTCGTATTTAACAGTAGGTCAGTCATATTGCGGCGGCAAGTTTACCAACTTACACTTTTCCTAAGCTGATTGGCCAGTACTATGTGCACATACTTATAACACTTAATGATCAGAGGTTGGAGGAGATTGACCGTAGACAGGATTTCATTTTCAATCCTTACACAAAGTATATGACCGGGCTGGTAATCGAATCCGCGATCCTTTATTTGTACTTCAGCGCTGATTTTTTCGAGAACAATTTCGTATGTGTAATGTCTAGATAGATAGATTTATTTCAGTATAATGATACAACATGATAAATCATATCTACATACATGATAAAATAGTAAAACAATTAACATGTATGAGAAATGAAACCATGTCAATAACATTACACCAAGGATTACACAAAAAAGTGAACTTAATCTCTTATATCCATTGTGGTCCTTGACATATAATATACATCTAATATACATCTATACATATTGGACATTGTGCTTTACTGTAAATTGCTAAATATTTGATTAAACAAATGGGAAAAATACATAGAGTATATGAATGGTTACCTTTGATACGGACAATGTCAACTGATGGACGAACATTTATGAGGTCCAGGTAAAATCTATCAGATAATAAAACTGTTGATTAACCATGGCTTTGTCTGCTTACTAGGGTTAAACATTTAACAATTTGTATGATTTTCATATTAAGATGTACTCCTTGCCTTTACGAGCATGAGAAGTGATTTTAAGAGTCTTCTATAAAGTAGTTTGTAAAGCTTTTTTGTTTAAAAATGAATTACTCATTATGGATATGTTCAACAAGAATTAAGTCAAAATATATTTCGATAATTACATATCTTTGCATAAATACTTTGCGCTTCATTCAAAAGTGTCAATCGTTAATAATTTCTGATTGTATAGAGATGATTTGAATATTTTTCAGAGCTTATGCACGGTTACTTTTATAGCTCTTCGTGAGAAAGGTTTCCAGAGCGATATGATGATTCCAGTTACGATCTCAATAAAAGATTTTTCAAGAAACACAATTCAGTTCGGTACTGAAATATATACCAACTCTGACACGCTAAGCATGAGTACAATACCAGTGCAGGTAAACGATAATATGTGTTGCATTATTTAGCCCCATCTGTCAATTACTATGCCATTAACACAAATATATCCATCGGTAATTGTACAAATAATTATACACTGATCTAGTTAGTTACCGAAATTTATCTAATACATATCTACACATTTACACAACCGCTTTTGCCCACTTCTATGTTCGTTCAAATATTTAAAAAATAAAATATAAAGCGTTGAATTTATTGTGATATAATTGTATGAGATTGTGTTATGCAAAGTTTTTCTTTTGCAGTTTTTAGTTAAAGTAGAAAGTGTCTTGGAAACCCCGACATTTGTGTATCCTACGTACGGACCAAATCACAATTTTGTTATTTACGCCGGTGCATCATGGGAAGTTGTCATATATGTAAAGTCAACGTCAAGGTAAATGATAGTATATAAATTTTACCTTTATCTCGACGGAAATAAGTATAACTATATATTGATGTTTATATTTTCTGTTAATCGATTGTTTTACTTTTTAGTACTTTTGGGAAAGTCACCTTCTGGTCTTCGACTTAGGGGGACTTATAGGTTGGCCTCCGACCGGCCGCCTGTCCGTCAAACATTCGGCGATGTATAAACCATATATTGTCCATTCTTAAATTAAAAGCGGTCAAGGACGATGAGTAGATTATGGGCAACCTATTTTTTCAGAGGTTAAGGTTAAGTCACCGAAACTGTTACAAGAACACATTTAAGACGTAATGGTTAATATCTCAAAACGTACAAACAATACGATAACAGCTCAGGGATGTCGATTTGCGCATTATCATAGTATCTGTTCGTCCGCCTGTCTGCCAACTGACGGGCACTACTAAAATAGCACATACTAAAATGATCACGAAATTTGGTATGCATAGTACCTTTTTGAAGAGATATTCGACGTAAGTAACAAATTAAATGCACAGCAGGTTAATTAATGTCGATTTTTTAAAACTATATCTAGCGGGCCTGATTTCGTCACACACTTTGCGCAAACGATGCTTGGATACCATTATATAGCGGAATTGTTTGTATACGATACTTAACTAATTCATGGTAATGTGATTTAAATATAACTATGACATATGGAACATTTGGTTAATTAACTAAAACATGAAAACTACTTTCTTGCATGATTGCAATTATTCAAAAGAATATACACATAGTTGTGTGCAGCCAAAAACTAAATGAACTTAAACCGTTCCTATACATGCGTGTCTAAATGTTTAAATAATATATTGAAATATGAATCGCATTGATATGTACGGTATTCAAAAATACGATGATAGCGTAAAAAGACTGGTTGCGAGACATAAGACTGAAAAATAAGACTGCATTAAGTAAATAATTCACTTTGTATGCTATAAATGTAAGAATTAACTGCCATTTAAACGTTGTGCATAACCGTCGTTTTCTTTAATCAATCGTATGATACACCCACTTTTTGAGATATTACTGCACGTTATTTAATATTGTCATTCGATTATTTAAGCAAACATTCTCTTCATTGAAATAGTTTATTTGAAAATTGTACCTATGCTGAAATTAATCAATATTAATAATAAATCAATCGTAATCGGACATTACAAAATAAAATATATAAGAAGTGAATTCGAAAATAAAGCGAATTATGACGCGACGTCAAAATTAACGCGTTTAACGAAAATGTAAATAATTATAGGATATAGTTGGAAAAGTATGACATTTTATACATGTATTGAACCGAAACAGAACGTAAATACCGCAAATGGAAAAAAAGTAATAATCGCGTTTGAACGGTTAGAAAAATGTCGGATCAGTGTGGGGACTTCATATTACAAACGCGCGATTGCACTTTACTGAAAAAATACTTATTTGTTTAAAACAAATAATGATACCTATAGAAAACTCTCACGAATGCGCTGGCTCTCCACTTTATCCCATTAAAAATGGTGAAATATTTAAAAAGACATCCTTCAAAATGTTATCTGGGTCGCGCTTTATTCTCCCAACACAGATCTTAAAAAGTCACGTAATATAGGCACTGTGATAGTTAGAAAAACTAAACATAAGTTCATATTTTATATTGACAATTTGGATGTTGATATAAAGTACACATTATTAATGTTGCTTGTGGAAATGGCTTGTGATTAAGGTGTTAATTAGCTAATAGTTTGTTTATAACAAAGAGTATCAGTCCCATACTTCAGCACATTGACTACATTAAGTATTAACTACTGAAGTCACAGTCGTTTCTCTTGAACACGGTTGATTACTTTAGAGATCGTATAGTGTTCGTATTATTTGATCTGTACACATGGAGTGTTACTTAGGTACATATTCTTGTTTAAAGATATGCCCGAGAAAAAAGTTTAACATAAAACATTTACAAAGGGTAAAACCATTAACATACTAACGCAATATGTATGGCTCATGTGCACTGCACATCGCCTCAATGCAAGTTTGTGCCCTATATACTATGAATGTTTAGGTTGATATCTCTAATAATGTTGAGCCTATTCTCCAGACAAAAAATAATGACGTCCGGCCGACCAGATGAACTTGAATTCAGTACTTTCCTTTTACAATTTGCTGTGTTAAATAATTAGTTGAACTATATATAGTGCAACTTAACGTCTGTGATCCAAATATGTTGAATGAGGAAAGTGTTTAAATTTACATTTCTTGTAAAACGTTATATAAATAGTGTCCTCTGCATCCGAGTCAACATGTGAAACACTTTGCATGCCTTTCAAGAAGCCAGCACTGCTTAAACCATAACTTAAATTGGATCTTCTTATGAACGTGTTGTTCCTTGGAGCCCTTAAAACGGAAAAATATAGTTTCTGTCAATTAATAACCATCTGTAAAATGTAATAAAATAATGTTTGCCCGTCTTCGAAATGATTTGTGTAGCATGTACACATGTGTTCATTACATGTATAAATTCAAATTAAATTGATTGGGCAATATTGAATTTGATCGCTGCGCAAAAGCACTTTCATAACATATACTGCGGACAAACTGACCAAAATACTGACACACCGATAAACAAAATGAGTCCAATAAATGAAGAGAACTATGTCTAATTGATAATAATCAAATGCATTACCTTTATTAACAGTGCTTATCTACCTTACTATACCAATAGTAACAAGTGGATATTAAAAAAAAAAATAATGTTATCTTCAGAAACCATTATCATCTACCTGACCTATAGTATTGGTTATGCATTTCTAAATACACATTTCTTTGACAATTTTTTTTCTACAAGTAATCACAATTTGGTTAAACAAGTTTTTTAATTTAAAGGAAAAAGCATTAAGACTTCCTTGAACATGTGGCATAATTCGCCAGTAATACCCATACACTGACCTTAATTGGATATTTTAAAATACAAATGATATATAAGTTTCCGTACATAAGCAGCGTACCTCACAAAGTGTAATGATTTGATCTCATTAAGCAAATAAACCAAATGCAAATAATATGAAAATACCCACTCGTATAATTATGCAAATGGATTAACGAATGTCATGTCAATGCTGTCGCGTGGTATATACCTAAAAGATTTATCCAGTATGTTACTCCTTTCCATTTTTTATTTTATACAACACAGACTACATGTATACAGTAAGTTCGAGTATTTGAGTATAGCCTATTTATAACGAAATGTCATTCAAACATCTACTGCGCCTAAAATAAAAGGTGAATGAAACATGTTTGAACCAAAATTCATTAATGTTTAATGATATACATTTAGGTAAATAACTCATTGGAATGAAACACGTGCACCTGTTATCAAAATTTAACGAAAGGTTAATTGTACAATTGGTTTAGTACCATTCATCTTAAAAACAAAGAGGTAGCCCATGTTTCTTTTACATTAACAAATGCAATCTAGGAAATTCAAGTCAAATCTTGGGTTAGACATCTACCAAGAAAATGATGACATGCTTATGCTGACACATGATTTGATTATTGTTACTTAAATAAGAATTACGATCATTACTTATATAATTTAGAAAGTACATTAACTTTGGTACTGTAAAAACATCAATACGATGTTTATGCGCATAATGCGTGCACCAGAGGCGAACGTTGAAATAGACACGTGATACGATTGGGAAAAATTGGACATTGTTTTCATGTTGAAACATAATTAATTCAATAGATAGGCATGCCATTCAATATGCAATGTTTTTCAACGGTAGGATACATATGTATTGCTTGCAATAGTGTTTAGTCATTGTTTGATCGTAATTGCAGCCCATTGGATGTTTTGCGAGTTATAGCTGACAGAAAGAATGGTTCAGTAAGCACACCTGCATTAGACCATTCCAGAGCAGATGTTTACTCTGTTAAAATACGCGACACGTTTAAGAATGTAGATATAAAACATTCCATAGCTTGCTTTACGGCAATCGACAAAAACAAGTACGTATATACCATTATTACAATATATATTTTTTAACTCGCATTTCATATAAGTACATGATTGACAAGTCTCTCTTTTCATTTTTTAGAACCGAATCTGCAGAATTCCTATGCTTTTTGGTTGAATATAAAGGTATTTTATATCAAGTTTTAATAAATTAAAGTGAACAATATTGTAAATATATTCGATGGAATCAAATACATGTAGTATACAATAACCTAGAATTCCAAATGTGCGCTATGAATCCCAATAGCTTTATCATGTGATCACATTGTATTTAATTGCACTGACTTGATTGTAGTCTTAATAATTGATGGTGATTTTTAAGATGATTGAATACAATTCGACCTCTTCGTGTAGGGGTACACAAACATCTCATGCTAAATACGTATTTGCTAGATTACATTTAACAATATGCCGTATGTTTCAGAAATACACTTTACATTTGCCCAACCGAAAATACCGGTAAGTGGCTCCGACCTCGTCCTCGATAAGAAAGTTTAAGCAGTCCGTCTGTATTTCTTCGTTTAAAAAAATACATATACATTAAATTAATCTCGTATTATGACTCTCATTGAATGCGGTCAGGACCAACGCCCATACTTTATCGACGTGCCTTCTCTTACGGAAAACCTGACCTGTCCAATAAATGCAACCTGCGTCATACCATTGTTTGTTAAT
>VMBQ01002303.1:0-19895 GCA_007657795.1 Dreissena rostriformis
ATTCCCAGGGTGAAGCCGTCCATTCGCAAATTAACGGACATGTTATTTGATATCTATCGGTATTCGTGGAATTGCAATCCCAGATCAGGATATGGTTAGACAGATCAACCGGGGATTTTTATAATGGCAAATGGATGACCTGTAAACATGAGTGGTTTTCGAGGACGCAAGTGATACATCATCGACAGACAACCATAATGTGGTTAATACTTTTTGTACAGAAAAAAGTGAACAAGAATAGTTTTACTAACCTAACTACTATTCTTGATGTCAATGGAAACAAACAACTTATGTGTTGGCCTAACACGACCTTAGCATTACTGTCATAAGTCCATTCGTCGCTTAAGTTATTTTTGTAAACTCTCTGAATTATGGCATTAACCGTTATTTCCAAGTCGATATATGATAGTAAGATTTGTTCCGAATGGCTTCCTCTGGGGGACAGATTCACTTCACGCCGGCATTTGGTTCTGACAAGCTATCTTCCATGAACAAGTAATTTCCATATAGTAATTTACATCGACTGACCATTTCAGTGACTATATTTTGTAACGCCGAAGCAAAATGAAAAAAAAATGTTTCAACACTTCAACAGAAAACCTGCGGTTAGCCTGTCCGAAAATTGAACTTTATCAGTAACCGATAGATAAGAAATGTGTTAATTTAGTTTGTGGATATGTCTTTATGTAACAGTACCTTTCTTACAACGCTTTGTTTAATTTAGACTTATACATCACCAATACAAACAAAGCAAGTCAAAATATGAGAGGGACAATATTTGTCAACAAAGATATACGTAAAATAAGACCGACTCACATAGTTTTAAGATTACAAGTGGGCCATGGTGGTTCACCTCAGTAATTTAATAATAAGCATCAGCAAAAGAAAATATAACTTCTTTTTTCCACAAATTTTTGTGGGAAAACACATGTATTTATCAATGGATGGAGTCTTTACATAATTAAATACAATATGATGCATTGTTATAGTTCAATTCATTAGCAGTGAACACATTGTTTCGGAAACAATGTTTTTCTCATTGAACAATATGAATTCTGAACTCTGTTGACACACAAAGAATGGTAGACGACTACACGTACTATATAATCTTTTCAACACATTTAACACAAACGCGCACAATTGATCAACATTGTTGGCTGGCACACACCGTGATTCCTAACGTTCAATTAACGTTACATTGACAGCAATACTGTTGGAATGTGGATCCTTCTCGCCCTTCTTACCCATTGGTCAAGTCCGTGTAAGGATTTGCGTGCATGTTTTGACCAGGACGCCATCNTTCCCAGGGTGAAGCCGTCCATTCGCAAATTAACGGATATGTTATTTGATATATATCGATATTCGTGGAATTGCAATCCCAGATCAGGATATGGTTAGACAGATCAACCGGGGCTTTTTATAATGGCAAATGGATTAACCTGTAAACATGAGTGGTTTTCGAGGACGCAAGTGATACATCATCGACAGACAACCATAATGTGGGTAATACTTTTTGTACAGAAAAAAATGAACAAGAATAGTTTTACTAACCTAACTACTATTCTTGATGTCAATGGAAACAAACAACTTATTTGTTGGCCTAACACGACCTTAGCATTACTGTCATAAGTCCATTGGGCGCTTAAGTTATGGCTTCCTCTGGGGGACAGATTCAATTCACGTCGGCATTTGGTTCTGACAAGCTATCTTCCATGAACAAGTAATTTCCATATAGTAATTTACATCGACTGACCATTTCAGTGACTATATTTTGTAACGCCGAAGCAAAATGAAAAAAATGTTTCAACACTTCAAAAGAAAACCTGCGGTTAGCCTGTCCGAAGATTGAACTATATCAGTTACCGATAGATAAGAAATGTGTTCATTTGGTTTGTGGATATGTCTTTATGTAACAGTACCTTTCTTACAATGCTTTATCTAATTTAGACTTATACATCACCAATACAAACAAAGCAAGTCAAAATTTGAGAGGGACAATATTTGTCAACAAAGATATACGTGAAATAAGACCGACTCACATAGTTTTAAGATTACAAGAGGGGCATGGTGGTCCTGGTCACTCACCTGATTACTATTGCGGTTAAACAAGGGATGTGAACGTTGTTTTGTGAAAAAAAAATATGCGTCGTAAGTTTGTTTTTAAATTAAATTATGTGTTTTGAAATAGACACGTTTTACCCATTACAAAAAAGCTTAACGTTGGATACAAATTATGTAAGGACAGTAATTTAATAATAAGCATTATCAAAAATAAATAAAATATAACTACTTTTTTCCACAAATTGTTGTGCGAAAACACTGGTATTTATCAATGGATGGAGTCTTTACATAATTAAATACAATATGATGCATTGTTATAGTTCAATTCATTAGCAGTGCACACAATGTTTCGGAAACAATGTTTTTCTCATTAAACAATATGAATTCTGAACTCTGTTGACACACAAAGAATGGTAGACGACTACGCGTACAATATAATCTTTTCAACACATTTTAACACAGACGCGCACAATTGATCAACATTGTTGGCTGGCACACACCGTGATTCCTAACGTTCAATAAACGTTACATTGACAGCAATACTGTTGAAATGTGGATCCTTCTCGCCCTTCTTGCCCATTGGTCAAGTCCGTGCAAGGATTTGCGTGCATGTTTTGACCACGACGCCATCTTGGTTGCCGTGGTCAGCGCGGTCATCATATGCGAGCTGTCATCATTCGCTTAAGTTGAATAATTCACATGTATACGAATGTTATACACATGTACAAAGAAACAGCCAGGGCAAATGCACACATATCATTCCCACCCAAGGACTGTAGTACACCGATGTTCACTCCGACGTCCGTTTATCAGTTGCACTACTTTTTTGCTGTTATATTACACGTCCATTATTCTATTGTACGCCACTAATGTGTTCTGTCACACATACCATATTTATATAAACGCCATTCCTCTGCTCGTTTACACTGCCGTTCAGTTCAACTATTTGGTCCATTACACGTTGCCTAGACGCCCGTTAAACGTCGTGTACGGTAAGCGTGCTGTATACGTCTCCAGTCTTTTTCGCACAACGCAAAATCAACCCGTTTCTTGTTTCATCCATGAGAATGTCCATTAATGCCGCCGACACATCTTCTGTGCTGAAACAGGCACATTTTAAACTGTCACATTTACTACAAGTACTTAATCCCTAAACAGTTGCCTTAACCTTTAGCAGGTTATATTTCATCAGAAGGCATTAGATTGCTTTAACAAAAAAAAAACTATCGACGAAATTGGTTTCACAAAACCTGAAATATATGTTCCAAAATAAGAATGCAGACGGACAAACAAAGAGGAGAATATTTGTTCTTTCCCTTTCGGGCCGAAAACAAATATGCAGACCGATTTGTTGTGATATTATAAACATGTACAAAAACAGTTGCACACAAAATTACTCTCATAAGTATTATATAAAAAAAACACATCAACATAAACATATCAAGTTACGCGACATCTTTTGGGTGATTTGACAACTGGCACAAACGGCGTGCCATACAGTGCCATGTGACAGGTACCTGAGTACTCCAATGCGCTCAATGAACGCGTTAACGGCTGACTGGTCCCCGCCGGTAGTCTGGGAAGCGTCTCCCGCAGCCATCCGCCGGAACATGGGCGTGTCTACGAACGCCGGACATAGCACGTTGAGTCGGATGTTAGACTTCTTGGCCGCCTCGGATATCTTAATGAAGATATTTGTTTATTTGGGCTTTCCGGTAGCTCAACTAAGTATGGTCATATCTTAAGAGAAACGATTAGTTATATTCAAGTTTGTTTACTCTAAACTGTCAAGCATTTTTTACTCGACAGTAAGTGTGTAGCCATTAATGTAAGGTATGGATCTCATAGGACAGTTTAACGTCTGAACACGGTTACCGCTTGTTGCCGCGGTTAATCCGAATGTACGTTAATTAACGAACTACTTTTCGAACTATAAATGGGTCAATATCAAGTATTTCTCGAACTAGTTCGAAATAGTTTGTGCATCCTTTCTTCGGGACAATTAAACTGGTTTCTTGGATCGGTCTGTTCTATCAATATAGTTATAGATAGTTTCTTTCAACTTACTGCATAGCATCGTGTAGCATGAATGATTCCCGCCTTCGTGCAGCCGTACACAGGCGAGAATGGGTTCGGATTAAAACCTGTATCCAGAAAAAAAGACATATTAATAAAGCCATATAGTTATTATAGTGCGATTTCGGGTTTGGGAATCGCTTGACTATTTTACTGTGCAGGCTACAATCCACGTACAATCAATGCCAGAATAAGAAGAACATATTCGCGATATCGGCTTTTCAGACAATTTTGTGAACATGTAGACTCACTGTGATTTATATCCAGCGTCCTTAATATTTCCGACGTGTCACCTCCATACCACAGTAAATACTGTATACATTGTACACGTACTCGTGATAAACGAAATAATAACTTTCATCTCCTTATTTTATTTACCCCATGGAGAAATCTCCAGTCGAATAAAGAAGTCATAATGTGCGGTATATTGATAATTCTGCAACGTCACGCGCAGGTCCATCGACGGGTGCTTACCCGCCATACTGGCCACGTTGACGACGCAGCCCCCGCGGCCTCCGTGCTCCACACTGAGGTAGTGCATGGCGAGCCGCAGTCCACGTAGGGTCCCCTTCTGTCCGATAAACAAGGTGGAGGAAACAGTTTAGTTTTTGTATCATGTTATATAATCGTTACATCAAGCATACTGGCAGTAAGCCAGTGGCAAACAATGAATTTATAACAAGCCGACTACTCTGGCTAGCTCAGTTGGTATAGCGCTGGACTACAAATCTAACGATCCCGCGTTCGATCCCTGGCCCGGCCACATTACTTGTTCGAGTATTAGTCACGAACTTTTCTACGACCATTGCCCCCTTCATCTGATTCTAGTAGGGTAGTTAGGAGCTACTGGCATAAGAATGTGCAAGTAGTACCGGTAATCCTGCTATATCAGCTTTGTTTGTAAATTCACCACCGAGAAATGACAGAAATACTGTCGAAAACGACGAAAACTCCAACAAACAATGAAACAAACAAGAGCAAATTTCGTCGGATATTCACCGGATATCCTAAAGGAAAACAAATTGACTAGAAATGTACATAAAGAATACGAAAGACCCTCACTTTTATCGACTGATAACATTTTCAACGGACCCACACACAAACGGACGCAAGCGGGATAGAACATTGTGTACAAACCATCCTACCAACCGACATAAGGATACCACTGTAC
The DNA here is from genome assembly GCA_007657795.1 of Dreissena rostriformis. NCBI lineage: Eukaryota > Metazoa > Mollusca > Bivalvia > Myida > Dreissenidae > Dreissena > Dreissena rostriformis. The sequence goes on from VMBQ01002303.1 coordinate 5,309, forward strand.
CCCCACCATCTTAAAGGGGATTATTAAGTAAACAATAAGAAAACGTAAATCTTTCACATCATCTCACCATGTTAACATCCACAGTTTTTTCCCACTTCTCGTCTGTTTCCCCTCCTATTCCAGCGTTATTGACGACTATATCGATCCCACCAAATGTTTCTTTTGTCCGTTGGAACACAGCTTTTAAATACCAAAGACATGTCGATAATACTTATAAAACTTTGAATTAGAGGTTACTTGGAAAAAAAGCATTGGAACTTTCTGATCTTTAAGGAAATTATTCTTCCGTTCAATAGCATACAGATAATGTCGGGAATTCCACATGACAAGTTGTAAACGATTGTAAAACAACGAAAAAAATCATGTAGCTGTTATAAAGAACGTAAACACGCATTCGTACTTCTTAGGTTTGACATTCCTGTTTAACAATTCTACATCGACAAACTGAATTTTACGCAAACATACACACACAACATACACTCAAACTCGGTCGCAGACGTGATGTCACACTTAGAGAACATGACGTTGTCGTTTCCGAACTCTTGACGGAGATCCGACTCCGTGGTCGCACCCGTCTCTGCGTTGAAGTCGGCGATACAGACCTGCATCGAATGAGATATAAGAAAATAGAACAGACATGTATTAGTAAGCGACATGTTTGAAAAGATGTGCATCTACGAGTGAAATGTTAAACAGACATCCATCAGTGAGTTACATGTAAGAACAGATCTCAACCAATAAGTGACATGTTGAGTCACTGGGTGACATGTTAGAACAGACCTGTATCAGTGAGTGACATGTAATGACAGACCTGTATCAGCGAGCGACATGTTAGAACATACCTGTATAAATGTGTGACATGTTAGAACAGACTTTGTAGAAGAAAATAAAAGGGATGAATAACTTAAATACATGAATACATAACATACAATTTTATAACAGAGTAATCTTCAGTTGAAACTGATTTTGTTACGCGAACCGATGTAAAAGTTTCGAATGTTTCTTTGTTTTTCTCGTTAAAAATGCCGACCACACGTGGATCGCTTATATGCTGTTATAACTAAAGCCGCAATAATACAAGACTTTTTGACCGAAATATTACGGAAATAGCCTATTGATCATAAAGACCCGGGATCGGATCGGGGTCTGAGCAACTGTTTCTGTTTTTATGACATGTTTTGTTTTTGTCATTACACGTTAACACCAAGTACCATGAAGTAAAATATTAACTAATTTATAAATATATACAAAATCCACGAACAAATCTGTGATAAATAATCTAAATAAAATTGTTTCTTAGTTTATCTCTGAAGATGTGTTACATATTGTCAAAGCGTGTTTGGTTTTATTATGATTTATCATGTACAAAGACAGACCCCCGAAGTTAAAGAACGATTGAAGTGCATGATTTAATGCTTTGTAATTTGAAGCGGGTAAAGGCCAAACAAAAGTTGTTTGTTTTCACTAATAATGTAAAAACAGTATAGTGAGAATTTCGGTCTTTATTTCGTTGCCTTTTTATTGTTTTACTTTTCTGTACACAAATTGTTTCCTACTTTAATAAGGATGTTCACTGACAGAACGTTTCCAAAGGCCCATGCAACAGTTATTTCTTCACATGTAAAACTTAATTTTGCGAGTATAATCAAAAGTAGCAAAACGATTGTAAAACAAAGACACGTTTAGGATCCGCAGCAAATATTAGGATCCTTCGGGTTATTGGAAACAAACAATTTTGTTAATGCCTAAGTTCACAGTCATTCATATTTTGCGAACATTTAACCATTTTAATCGGATTAAAGTAATGGAGCTTAGAGTGTATTATCCTTACAATAGAATATTGGGTTTTCTTATTTTAAATCAATGTTCCTTAGCAATTTAAGTTTATTACAAAGTTATACAGCAGATAAACAGTTACTGGGAGTTTAGTAATATTGTTTTATTTCATTAAATCGTATCAATTGCTATTGACATATGGATATATTTCTAAAATGATCAATCCATATTTTGTAAATAAATGCAAGAGTAAAGATGAACAAACCATTATTGNTGAAGTGCATGATTTAATGCTTTGTAATTTGAAGCGGGTAAAGGGTATATTTCACTAAACTTAAAACAAGATAAACACTGACACCTACATCTTAATTTGCATTTAATTTCTGTCAAAAACTAATAACGCTATAATTTTTGGACTAAAAAATATTCGCATGTCATTTAATTTCTACACTTCAAAATAGCCTTTAAATATTTGTTACATGTTAATAGACCTTATTTGGAACTCAATAAATACTAGGGTACAAATAACCTTTTACTGTAATGCCATTGTGTCACACGATTATTTGCATCTTGACAATATATTTGGGGTCACCTTACTTCGAATAACACACATAATTCCGAATATTTTGGTCATTTATATGTGTATTTCACGTGAATAAGCGCAAAAAAACAATACTTATTTTCAATGAGTTTCGTTAAAAACGTTCTACAGAAAAAGTCAACCTTTGCTGCAGCTTTCAGAAGCGCCTCTGCAAAGCCACGCCCCATTCCCGAAGCGCCGCCCGTCACCAACGCCACCTTGCCCGACAGGTGCATTCTGCGATCAACCGGAAGAGCAGACAACGCGATCCCGAAAGTGACTTCCGTATCAGACGCCAAGGTCTAGGACGCTCCGAGACAGAGTCAGCCTGGCACTGCAAGCCCAGATAAAATATTCCTTATTTTGAATGTATCCTTATTGTAAGCAAGTAAGCGTTGTTTCATCTTTTTCACGTTTTATTTTCGAATTTGATCTGAAAATGATTAAGAACGGTACACATTGACGCATTTATTAAAATGAAAGAAAAACATAAATAAAATTTAAAAGCAAAAATATTCTTCTACACGAATCACATAAATATCACAATCTCCACTGTTATTAGATAGCGAAGCTTTCAGTTATCCAGAAGGACTTGAAGTGAAACGGAAGTGAAACTAGCGTTCTTCGGAAGTCTGTTACGTCACAATTGACTGCGCTCACCAATGGAGTATCATTTAGAGTCATTATACATAAGTGAATGTCTATCAAATGCGTCATTTAGAGTATGGTCTATGAAACGAAATACTTTGACTTATGCAAAGGCATTTGCATAACGCGTACTTTACTAAATCGGCTTGTTCGTAAATCCGAGTGTTCTAGTTCTTCTGCAGTAAAGAGTAACGAAATAATTTAAAAGTTTGAACAATAAACGAGGTTTTCATTTATTTTGTTCCAGCGTTCAAACTCAACATATCGTCTGTTTAAAAATACATGTAACGTATTTCTATTAACACCTAAGCGTCATTATTAGATGCTTTAACATTTATTGATAAATCTTTTATGTATACCCTGTATACAATAATAATATAATAACCCTTTTGCAATTGTGAACAACCAAACGTGGCGAAACGTCTGAACGAAAACTTAAAGCATTTAAATATACCTACAAAGACATAAAATATATAAGTCGCTTATTAACAAGTAAATTACATGAATACACAAAATATTTATTACCTAATTAAACATCCGTCAATAAATTACAGTTAAAAAAACATATTATGTAATTATAAGTATGAAATCTAGCACGTAATTTTACAAATCTTTCCAATTAGTTCTAGATTACATATCAAAACATGAATACTCACGCTAAAAACAATATCCTAGCCCCGATGTCACCCGTATTAACACGCTTATCTCTACAAACTTACGCAGTAAACGATTGGTATCGGATGGTATTTTATTTGCCCAAGTTTAATATAGTGTCTTTATCGTATAATCATACGCTTCGTCTAAATCCAATAATTTGAAAAAGACAGTGTATTAAACTAACAGCAAAGTCTTTGGTATATCCCCTTTAAACCTGCATATACGGCTAAGGGCATTATTGAAATCTTAGTGTGACTCAGCAGATGTTCTTACAGGTAAATGTCTGTAAACTAGTATGGAATTGAAACACATTATTTAGTTCCTAATAAGGGGTTAAATAGTTTTTTTCGAGTTTGTATAGTGGTGTTTAAAAGCTTTTTTCGCATTCTGACATAAGAACATAAAACAAGGACACCACTGAAGTATTGCTTTGACAGTGTGAAGTTTTATTTTCCAATCAAAGGCACAGACATATCAATATCCTTAATTGATTAAGGTATGATCATAAACATAAATTTTATTCTAATAGTTATGTTTAACACAATAACTTTTAACAAAGGGCAATAACTCCATAAATATAAAACAGAGTTATGGTTTTTGTGTTCCCTACTTCGTCTTAAAATCTTCTATCATATAGGAAGTTTCATTTGAAACCCTTTTAATGACTTCACTATAGATGAAATTATGCTTAATAGTTTAATATCGTCTATAGGTAGACCATTTTTTTGTATACTAATCACTTGTAAACCTACCCTCTAATCGTGTAAATAGATTTCCGATACTTATGTTACGACTTAGTTGCACTAACATACGGTTGTAATATTCGATTCACGCGTCACGTTTTGGTATTCAGGTTTTCAGGTACATTTGATTGAGATCGTTTATACGCGCCTTTAGTTTGTGATTCATTCCGGGGGTACGTATGAGGCTCGGTTAGCCCTCAAACTGGTTTACCAACCAATACCTTGAGTTGACTTTTCCAGAGCGGTGATTTCAGTTTTGATCAGATTATGCTTATAGTTAGTGTTCTGTTGCAAAAGTAGTCGATTAGAACAAGAATTTTTTTCCTAATAGAGTGTGTAGAGATTCAGCGTTTGCTGTTGGCACATGAAACAAATGACAATAACTCTATTTGCTATGGATTTATATTACAATAAGGAAAGTTTTCAACGTTCAAATGCAAATCAAATATCACGGTTGGCATACGTTCCGTCTTCTGACCAATAAAATTCACAATAACAAATGTAGTAATATCGCTTTAAGTCTGTATATTCCAATGATAGATAAAACGCAAATTATAGTGCCGCTATCTTAGCGCACGTACTAAACGTGCTTAAAGTGTTTCCACATATCTTCGCAAACTACTGTTTAATAATGTGTGAATTGACTTAACAAAGTGGTCTTAAAACAATTTTGTCATCTGATAATTTTCAGGTAAGTGTTTGCTATAAAGGTACTTTGGGAAACAAGTTTCGTAAATATGGCAGCTGTTTATAAGTTGTTGACACGACCCTGTTACGACACAGAGATCAGATATAAGGAAGAGTAAAGATATTGTATATACACAGAATGTTGTTTCCATAAGTACCGGTATGTAATCATTCATAGTGTTTATCTAGCGTAATTGCTATACCATTATAAAGGTCAAGAATTGTTCGACCGAAATTATTCAGTTAACTGATTTCCTAAGTTGCCATTAACATATTAACTAACGTCATGATTTATTGAAGGGAACCATGCTACTATATATTATACCAAAAGAAAATTAAGTCTGCTGCATTTCGTCATAAATTGCTTGATGAAAAATAACTAGATGTTTTTTTCTGACAAAAGTGACGCAAATACCAAAACCTGCAATCAACAAAATAAGAAATGTAAATATTACGTATATAAATTATTCTACCGATACATGTTTATAATTTTAAGCCATTAACAAATAACAGTTTGCATATACTTTCGACTCGAATGCTCATGCCCACAGATTTGAACGTTGTACAAAACTTTTTGCTTTTAAAGTTTTATTTTCTTGATTAAAATTCTTCGTTTTTTTGTTAATTTTAAACTTAACCGTACACAAATAATCCAAAAACAGAATACCGCTTGCTGGAAAATGATAACCAGCATCTAACAAGCAGTCCTAAATATCCTGTAGTGATATATTTGTAGACCTCCTTCGATTCTATCGCATTGATGTTTATATAATCTACGAAACAGCACTATACGTCGGTGCAGTTCTCAGGAAACAAGTCGAGAACGAGAGATANCTTAACTAACTTACTGTACTAGTATATAGTACACATGATTTACATCTTGAATGAAACATCGTTGAAGAATCAAGCTTTAGATACGCGTAGTTAGCGAGTCTAAAGCAGTATATTCTGCTGTATGTAATTATTGTGTGGATTATATAATACTTTATGTTTATTATTGACATTAACAATGGTTGTCATTGACAATGTAAGATCATAAAATCTAATTGGTGAAATATAGTGAAATCAGTCAATCAGTATCAGAGTGAATGCCACAACTTCATGGAAATGATGTTTCCAGATTCGAGGTTATCGCAGAGTCTCAGATAATTTTATAGAGAGAATGTTTATAGCACCATTAAACATACACATATATGTTACGGATGGCCTTACAATTCTACCGGGGCTTGGGTCTTATCTCTCGTTCTCGACTTATTTCCTGATAACTTCACCGACGTATAGTGCTGTTTCGTAGTTTATATAAACATCAATGCGATAGAATCGAAGGAGGTCTACAAATATATCACTACAGGATATTTAGGACTGCTTGTTAGATGCTGGTTATCATTTTCCAGCAAGCGGTATTCTGTTTTTGGATTATTTGTGTACGGTTAAGTTTTAAATTAACAAAAAACGAAGAATTTCAATCATGAAAATAAAACTTTAAAAGCAAAAAGTTTTGTACAACGTTCAAATCTGTGGGCATGAGCATTCGAGTCGAAAGTATATGCAAACTGTTATTTCTTAATGGCTTAAAATTATAAACATGTATCGGTAGAATAATTTATATACGTAATATTTACATTTCTTATTTTGTTGATTGCAGGTTTTGGTATTTGCGTCACTTTTGTCAGAAAAAAACATCTAGTTATTTTTAATCAAGCAATTTATGACGAAATGCAGCGGACTTAATTTTCTTTCTGTATAATATATTGTAGCATGGTTCCCTTCAATAAATCGTGACGTTAGTTAATATGTTAATGGCAACTTAGGAAATCAGTCAACTGAATAATTTTCGGTCGAACAATTCTTGACCTTTATAATGGTATAGCAATTACGCTAGATAAACACTATGAATGATTATATACCGGTGCTTATGGAAACAACATACTTTGTATATACAATATCTTTACTCTTCTTTATATCTGATCTCTGTGTCGTAACAGGGTAGTGTCAACAACATATAAACAGCTGCCATATTTACGAAACTTGTTTCCCAAAGTACCTTTATAGCAAACACTTACCTGAAAATTATCTGATGACAAAATTGTTTTAAGACCACTTTGTTAAGTCAATTTACACATTATTAAACAGTAGTTTGCGAGGATATGTGGAAACACTTTAAGCACGTTTAGTACGTGCGCTAAGATTGCGGCACTATAATTTGCGTTTTATCTATCATTGGAATATACAGACTTAAAGCGATATTACTACATTTGCTATTGTGAATTTTTTTGGTCAGAAGACGGAACGTATGCCAACCGTGATATTTGATTTGCATTATTGCATACGTTGAAAACTTTCCTTATTGTAATATAAATCCATAGCAAACAGAGTTATTGTCATTTGTTTCTTGTGCTAACAGCAAACGATGAATCTGTACACACTCTATAAGGAAAGACATTCTTGTTCTAATCGACCACTTTTGCAACAGAACACTAACTATAAGCATAATCTGATCAAAACTGAAACCACCGCTCTGGAAAAGTCAACTTAAGGTATTGGTTGGTAAACCAGTTTGAGGGCTAACCGAGCCTCTTACGTTCCCCCGGAATGAATCACAAACTAAAGGTGCGTATAAACGATCTCAATCAAATGTACCTGAAAACCTGAATACCAAAACGNACGTTCATCAACTTAAGTCAGTATAAATCTTTTTTGTTCGACCTACTTTACAAATAACGTAAGGAATAATTAATTCACATTTCCCATCGGCACATTTTAACCCAGGTACCCGTGAAATCGTGTACAGAGGGCTTTGATAACACAGATGCGTATCTAAAATGAAAATTTTCTTAATTATTGGTCCGAGCAAAAACTGAATTTTGTATATCTTACAATCTGATGCGCTATCGTTGCAGTTTCAAAAAACTGTGTTGTTACGTCTGATAATCATAAACAGTTATGTTATGATCAGATGCACAATGGTATATACTCGTCGTAGTAAAAAAGGTATTTTTTTTCGAAAACTGACATATTTATTATCTAAAAACAACTTACTCACTATAAACCGTACACATATTCTCCTAGTTTTAAAATACGCAAAAGAGTTTTGGGATGTCTGCGCTTAATGAGAAAGAACAATCTTAGAAAGTATACAGATCGAAGTAGCTCGAATTGCTTTAAACCTTTCTGTAGAAAAGCAAATTTGCTTAAAAAAAAAGGGTAAGGACCATAAGCATCAAGTAGAAGGCGAACAAAATCTGTTTCAAATACTGCAGATCTTATAAAATCCACGATATACAACGTCATTGTAAATGAATAAAGATAAGAAAACAGGCTTTTAGAATGTTGCTGTTTCTCAAGGACATCTTATTTAGTTACAGTTTACTGACTGGTTGCGCGCAAATGGAAAATGCAGTTTTCCCCTGATACATTTGGTATAAAACAAAAGAACAAATTAAACTAAAACACGGTCACAGATAATGCGCTTTGTTTATGGATGATATGTTGTAAGCATGTTAAAGAAAAACAAGGCCATTAATAATCAAAGGGCAATAACGACCCCCGCCCCAGAAAGATCAACGGACCGGAACTTCTGGACAATAGAAAACAGAACAGAGCAGAACAACTCTTTTTTTAAACCCATGTATGCTATGTATACAATAAGGACAATACAAAAATTCCAAGTCCACGTGGACAATATCAGTCGGTTATAGTAAAAAAATGCAATAAAAAGAAATATATTAAAGGAACATGTCTAAAATGTCATTTAAAGTGGCCTATTAGTTCAAGAGATCCTGCTCATAATTACAATACTATTCTGTAAAATTACTGTATTTTGTTGGTCAGCCTACGATAATTCAAGCAGAAGCGAAAGTTGTAAAGTAAGTATTTAAATATTTATATTTAACAATTGTGTGCTCTTGTAAAATTTAAATTAATTTCTTCTTGAGTTCATTGAGTTAACAAACCAAATAGAATGGATACTTTAAATTCGATTTTTACAATAACTAAATCCACGAAGATCGTGGATGTAAATATACTTAATAATGAACAGGCCAACCGCTGTACGGTAAGATGAATAATACAATAAGTAAGTACGTCTAATAGAAGGAATTGTCATCCATATATTACAACAGGATATTCGCCTACTTCAAAATATTTCTCTGAAACCAAGTAACTTCGGTTATGCAAGTGGCTTGTAACCGGAATTGCGCGTAGAGTAGAACCTGCAGCAGACAGCAATAATAATGGAGAGCGTGATGATGCAAACAAGTCCGGCGACCACGAGCAAAATGACCGCCANAAAATATATGTAATGGTTATATTACATGGGAAACAGGGTATGGCATGTGATAAAATAACATCACAGCTCAGATTGCATTTATCACATCTCATTAAGATACTTTGTTGTGTGTTCATTTCTGATTAATTCCCCATATGGCCTAATTATATTTGGTGTATATAATAAGCTGTAAATGCGAGTCGCTTTAAATAGGGACAACCAATAAAGTATGAATCAATTTTGATAAATATCACATTTTTTTCCATGAATGAGTTAATGTTAAATTTGAGTGGAAATATAGGGCTATATATATTATTGGTTTGAACGGATATTGAGTTGCGTTGCTAAGAAAATGTGCATGGTTCACATTCCACATACATGAATGTTATTTACAAGTATACTTTGAAAAAAAAACAATATTTACAGCGAAGTTAATTGTTTTACTGAAATTCGAAATAAAAGTGGAATATACAAGACTTGAAGGAAACAGTTGTTGTTTGTTTAAACGCCACCAAGTCTTACTTTTTATGCAACACCACTTTATGATATGAGAGGCTGTGAAACTCATAGCACATTGGTAGGAGTTTGACGAGGGCACGTGAGACAAACTCAAAACTGAACCAACCGCAACCGCAGACACTTTTATTTTCTGTGGCACATCATTAATAACGTCGATAACATGATTCCTGTAATAATGCATGATTTACCAAGGCGTTTCACGAAGATCCGTTAGATTCTTCCAATTTTGAATGAAAGAACAAATTTGTCTGAAATTGTAAATAAAGGACCTGTATAATTAAAAGAACAATTAGCTTAAGCTGAAACCTTGTGAACACTCTAGAAATAACAAATTCTGTCCAATCTTAATGAATTTTACATAGAACATTTGTTTTAATTGTGTCTCAGATGAATTTAAAAAATCTTGCTGTTCACCATCCCGCCACTAATCCAACAATTATTATTTTAAGATATTCACATTAATGTGAATGGAGTTGTGAAATAAGCATCCCATTAATTTTTGCATTGGTTTGATAACAGAAAATATGTTGAATGTTTCCTTACATGGCATTGCTATCACGAGCCTTTATAAACAACATCTAGAAGTCACATTTGTTGCGCAAAGGTCATAAAACTTAATAAAATTGTTGTTCTTATAATATCTCAACTTAGTTAAAAAATGGTTCTGTTCCGATGACAAACAGTGCCGCCTTGGGCGTTTGTATTGTATGGTTATAGTGAAACCTTGTGGACACTATGTCGGCTAAGTTTTGCAACTGCTATGTTATGGAAACTTTACAAAAGCTACCCATAACAATTCGGTTACTTCGGGGGTACATATGAGCGACACAGGGTATTTTGCACTTTTGTTTATACATGACATTTCTATTGTATGCATTGCCTTTGTCTTTTCGACATTTATCCTTGATAATTTGATTGTTAAATTGTCACATTTTACACATCAAGTTGTTTTACATTTAAACAAAAAGCTTTACAATAAGAACACTTAATAAATGCGACTTATTCAAAACATTAAGATCAAATTATTTTAATTGAAAAAATAACATGCGAGAGGCACTTAAAGAAATAATTTATATTATTTTTACTCGTAATTCTAGTCTTTAATATTTGCTAAGAGACATGTAAATAGTAACAGTTTCTGAATCATTCTATCACTAATATCATATCAAAAACAAATATGCATTAATAACTAATATTAAAATGCACAACCTCTGATATGCATGCTACAAATTAACGCTCTTGTTATTCTTCGGCAACTAGTAAGTGTTGTTAATTGTTCCACACATAATGCAATAACTTTATTACCATTTTCGACATTTTTCTTCATTCATTCAAAATTGGAAAATTGCATCGGGCCTTTGTAAAACACCTTGGATAATTTTAAATAAATACCGACAAATCAGTTGTTTACGTAAAACATGTGTGCTAAGTGTAATGTATGCCAAGGCAAATGTGTTTGTGATTACTGTTGGGTCAGACTGAGTTTTTTTCATTTCATGTGCGGATGTAACCGTTATAGCTTGTAATTTCTGAGAAAGTGTTTCTCTCATACCGAACGCTCAATAGTGGTGTATTTAAATAAAACATAATTGGTGGTTTTAATTATTGTTAATCATTCATGCTTACATCTTTTCGTGTATCCTGCTTTTTCTAAAGCAGATAAAATCATGCTTTATCGGTCAAAACATTTCAATAAAACTCTCTTGCTTGTTTTCTACAAAAAAAAAGTCTTTTATTTGACCTTAACATTTTTAATTGTAAATATTTGTATAGTCATTTAATTACAGTGTATTCAAATAATATATTTGCATATTATAATAAAGGCGATAGCTTTTTAATCCAAAAGTCAGTTGTTCGAGCTTAGATATGGTAAGCATCTATATTCCCTCTGGCACATTAATTGTAATACTTTTGTTGGTGTGTTTTTCAAATTTTAGAAACATGGAAAGTTCAGCTTTTCATAAATTAAAATTCCTCAATTCATCGGTTTCTGTGTTTAAAACAATACTTGTTATAAGTTGATGTTTTATTGCAATTATTTATTTTCAGAAGTAAAATGTGTACACATGAAACAATTGGCATGCAAAGATTCATCAAGGCCCAACAACAACTAATTAATCAATGCCAAATAAATAAATAATGTAAAAATGAAAGTTTGAAAAATATATTGCATAAAATTATCAAATGTGTACACATAGTATGACATACTTTAGACATATTAGTTGAGCAAATTGAAATACAAATGCATACCGTGTAACATATAGTAAGATTAGTTCAATATATTTACAGTGCAAATAAAGTTTCCGAAAATAATTTTCTTTCACTATGCGATCTGATCTTATTAAATCAATCTGGTTCAAAATTTAAATGCAGACGGACATACATTCGGAAAATATTTTTCTTTACCCTTAGGCCGAACAAAATATGCAGATAAAATTGTTGCGATGTTATCTACATGTACAAACAACTGTTGCACAAAAAAATACTCTCGTAAAAAGTAAATAAAATAACGTAAAAATATGCAGACCAAGCGACGCGACATCTTTTGGATGATTTGACAAAAGGCCCAAACGGCGTGCCATACAGCGCCATGTGAACGGTACCTGAGTACTCCAATGCGCTCAATGAACGCGTTCACGGCTGATTGGTCCCCGCCGATAGTCTGAGAAGCGTCTCTCGCCGCCATCCGCCGGAACATGGGCGTGTCTACGAACGCCGGACACAGCACGTTGAGTCGGATGTTGGACTTTTTAGCCGCCTCGGATATCTTAATAAAGATGTTTGCTTATTTTGGCTTTCCGGCAGCTCAACATAGTATGGTAAAATCTTAAGAAAAACGATAAGTTATGTTTACATATGTGTACAATAAAATGTCAAGCATTTCTACTCGACAATAAGTGTTTAGCCGTACGGTAAGGAATGGATCTCTTAGAACGGGTTAACTGCTGAACACGGTCACCGGTTGTTGCCGGTGTGTGTCTGTCCGAATGCGCGTTTATTTACGAAGTACGTTTCGAACTACAAATGGGTAAGTGTCAAGTATTTCTCGAACTAGTTCGAAATAGTTTGTGCATCCTTTCTTCGGAATAATTAAACTGGTCAAATGTCTAGGGTTTCGCGTTATCAACATAGTTATAGATAGTGTCTTTCAACTTACTGCATAGCATCGTGTAGCATGAATGATTCCAGCCTTCGTGCATCCGTACACCGGCGAGAAGGGATTCGGATTCAAACCTGTATACAGAACAAACACGCATATTAAAATAATCATCTAGCGATAAAAATTGAGCATTATTTTACAGTTTTTGGGCTAAAACATGCTGATAGTAATAATGTGATACGGTCGCATGAATATGACACCCGAAACATGTCCAAAAGTCACCACCATGCAACCGTTAATACTGCGTACGTTGTACATTTAATATTTATTAACGAAAAAATAACTTCCATTTAAATATGGAATTATTAATTATTATTTTGACACCATGAGCTTATCGAATAATGAGGTCATAATGTATTGATAATTCTGCAAATTCTCGCCCTGGTCCACCGACGGGTGCTTACCCGCCATACTGGCCACGTTGATGACGATGCCCCCGCGGCCTCCGTGCTCCACACTGAGGAAGTGCATGGCGAGCCGCAGTCCACGTAGGGTGCCCTTCTGTTTAATGTATAAGAAGAAGTTAGTTTAGTTTAGTTATCGTGATATATAATCGTTACTACAATAATAATATCAGGAAGCCAGTGGCAAAAAATAAAATGTATTACATTCCGAACGGTCCGCTAGCTCAGTTGGTATTGCGCTGGACTATAAATCCGGGAGTTGCGAGTTCTATACCCGATCCGGCAACATAACTTGTGTGGGATACGTAATGAAATCCTTTCTACTTTAATTTTCTCCATATGTATAAATCAAGTAGACCCAGTTGTCGGTTACTGGCATAAGTGTGTGCATTTAATATTTTTAACAAGCTATCCCAGCAAAAAAAAGAGTTGGTAAACCAGCCGCCCTTATATGACTGAAATATTATTGAAAACGGTGAAAACTCCAACTTAACAAATTAACAAACAAAACTCCAGTTTTAACGGGATATTCAATAGCAGAATTGGTACTTTGCTGTTTACATGCAAAAACGCTGTACACGAAATTCCAGAAACAACATTGACGAGGGATGTATCATTATCATGTAATTCATCGAATTTCTGATAATGGTAGATACATGTATAATAGGTTTCTTCTTGAAAATACATGCACATGTATGCAGTAACCATATATAGTATGTAATATGAAGAAATGAAACTCCAGAAGCTTCAGCAGTATTGCAGTTTTATCATACACACCTTTGTGGTCCTTTATTTATGGCAAGGAACCAATTGCCAAAACGGTACAGTACGGCACAAAACGAAACAACATATACACATAGTAGAATAAAGCTGGGGTCACCGCCTTGGAACGGTCAATGCTAAGCTGCAAGCATTGGGGGTTTAAACCAGTTAAAGAGCGCTCAACCTCACACTGGACCCAGCAATATTCATGATACATATAAGTGTAAATAAAATTTAACCTCATAGCATTGCAACTCAAATTAAACAGTAATAAAAGGGAATTAAAACGCATTCAATTTAATTACTATTTAATTACTCAATGGTTGGAAGGAGACCAGAGCAACAGAGTAACAACTTTTTGAGGCACGATGAAATGAAATTACT